>PVKU01013582.1:0-27995 GCA_004027475.1 Anoura caudifer | reverse complement strand
GCCCTGGTCTCCGCACCGCCGGAGTACTCTCCTTACCGTCCGGTTTTTCAACGTCCACTGCAATTTTCGATAATCTGTTTTCAAATATGCTGTGTTTCTGGTGTCTGTTTGCTGTGCTGCTTTGAAAAATGTCCCGGTTTAAGACCTATGTGTGGGAGGCAGAGATGTACGTCCTCTTACCATGTCGCCATCTTGCCTGAGGATCACTCCTATTTTCTTTGCCCACAATTTTTTTCACATCTTTTTCTTACCTGTTTTATCTAATATCCAACTCACTTATTATAATTTTCATTTGGGGCATTTTTAGAAAATGCAGCAAAGCTACAAAGAATAAACACCTATAATGTTACCTATTTACAGGGTCAGAATATAAGGAAGCACCTGGGAGAATATATTTGTAACACAATAACGGGAAAAAACAGAGTATATAATCCAGAATATGTAAATGACTTCAGGGAATCAGTAAGAAAAAGACAGCCAATAGAAATTTGGATAAAAGACTTTAAATGGTGCTTGACCTAAAAAAAAATCTAAATGACCAAGATGCATGCAACCATTCTCAGCTGTTTTAGTAACAGGGAAATGAAAAGTAAGAACACAAAGATGTATCATTACATCCCTACCAGATTTGCAAAAATGAAAAGGTCTACTGAGAATTAAGTTCTGGTGAAGGTGTGGAGCAATGTGAACTCTTACTTTGAAAACAATCACTTTGGAAAACACTTTGCCCTTCTTTGGTAAGTGTGAAGGTGTGCACACTCAGTAACCCAGCAACTACACTTCTAAATATACACCTTTGCTGGTTATTTTGTGTTTGCCCTCCAGATCATTCTTCTGCCTTCAGTACCCCCACCTTACATTCAGCAAGGTACCATGGCAGCGAGGAAGCACTGCAGAAGATTTGGGGAGGAAGAAAGGTGAAGTTGGGTGTTTATGCCTTCATGTACCTTTTTGTTAAGTCCCTTAACCAAAGGTCATTACTTCTTGTACGTGGCCACAGTGACACTGCATTCTCTGCTCTCTCTCCAGGTTCTGATAATCCTTCCCTTCCCTCTTCAGCTAGGAGTGGCAACAGAGCCTTGCTTTCCTTAGCCCTGGGGTGCTGCACTGTCCTTTATGATCTCCCCATACCCTGTCCGCACCTATGAGATGGTCCCTTTCTTAAACTCATCTCAAATTACAATTTTTTTTCTGCCAGAATCCTAACAAATACATTGTGTTGTGGAAACTATTGAACATGTTTCCTAGGCAGCACATATAAAATTGTTCATGGCAGCACTGTAAGAACTAAGAATGGGAAATAAACCAAATATTCAGCAATGGAGGAATGGTTAAATTCTGTCACTGTATATTCAAACAAAAATTCTACATAGTGGTGAAAATCAAGGATAAGCTCATCAGAATGTGCATGAATATCACAAAGATAACAAGCAAAAGAAGCAAGTCATAGAAGGATGCAATCAGCATGATTCCACTTATATAAAGTTCAAACAGTTATGGCTATACTATACTGTTTCACAGGTGTATCCATATGAGATCAAATTATAAACAAAAGCGAGTGTGTTGATTGTCCCAATAATTAAAATAATGATTCCTTCTGAGGAAAGGCAGGGGAATGTGATGAGGGAACGACACATGGAGCTTCTGGGATGCTGACAATGTTCTGTTTCTAATCTTGAGTGGTAATTGCATGTATATTTACCTTAAGCTGTATAAATATATTTTATATACTCTTGTTCATATGTGACCTGTATCACAATAAAAAGTGAAAAGAAAAAATGGCAGAAACTGCTTTGCTTAGTAAGATATTTTCTCCATCTCTGTAATCTACTAGTGTTAATAGAGAAAAAAGTACATTTCACTTTTCTAGGACTTTGCTGAACACAGCAAAAGAGAGCCATCCTACACCAACATTTTGAGTTTTTCTCCTAGTACTTCCCCTAATGCTACAGCTTCAATCAGCATTTGGTCTGCTTTTCAAAGGACAGCAGTTGACAACTTGGCCAAATACTTTGTCACTGCCAAATAAGTCACCAGCTTTTCAGCCAGTGATATTCGTGTCCCTGCTCCCCAAAATTCTCCCTCAAATACCAAGTCAATTCTATATATTAGGTTTTGTTATTCGCAGCACCCTACTTTCTGTATGAGTTCAGAATTTCACTGCAGCTGTGTATTACAGAGACCCAAATCAGAGTCTTTTTTAAAAAATTGGATCTACTTTGCATTTGAAACATGAATTTCATTGCTTAGCATTGACTCAGTGGTTTAAAGATGAGCTCAAAGTCTCTGACTTTCTCAGCCTCACACAGTCAATTTGTGGTCACAAGATGGGCTCTTCCAACCCAGCCTTACACGTGTGTTCCAGGTAGGAAGACAAGAAAGTGGAAATGATAAAAGGGCAACAAGTTTGTCCCACCTTAAAGAGCTTTCCTGGAAGCCCCACATAATTTCCACTTTTATCTCAAACTGTCACAGGGCAACTGATAAGGCTTCCCCATGTTATAGGGATCTTGCAAATGCAGTTTTTAGTTGGGCATGTTGCTCCCCCAAATAGAACCAGGTTCTGTTAATAATTCTAAAGGATTTTCCTTTTGAATACTATATAAATTATCACATTTAATGGTGAAATTTTAGAAGCATTTCTTAGGAATAATACAAGGTGCCCTCTATTACTTTGTTGGAGATCCTAGTCAACTTAATAAATATTATAAATGAAAACTGGAAACAAAGAAATAAAAGTAAAACTGTATTGTCAGATGGTGTGTTTGCATTCTTTAAAATCTACATTTAATAAAAGTTCAACAAGGTTATGACTACAAGATCAATCCACAAAAGAAGTAGCATCCCTGTACCATTGTAATAACCAACTAGAAGATATAATAAAAATAATCTCCTATGTAACAACAAGGCACAAAGTACTTAAAGAACAGGTGGGTATCTATCAAAAAAATGTGTAATAACTTGGGAACTACAAAATATTACTGAAAGATGAACTTGTATATCTGAGTAAATGAAAAGTGTAACCCTGTTCATGATAGGAAGGATAGGAAGGATGACTACCTTAAAACTATTCTCCCAAATTATTCTATAAGTTCAGTGGAATTCAAAACAAAATACCTCATGGTTTTTCTGGGAAGTTGTTAAGTAGGCCCTAAATGGTATATGGAAGAGCAAAGGCCCAAGAATAAGAAGGGAGAAGGACAAGCCTTATTATATGTTAAAATTTATTATAAAGCTATAGTAACACCACATATCGTAACACCAAGTCCACATGGGTGTGGACTTTGTAGATGACTCATTACAAAAAAGTGTTGACTATTAAATAAATGATGCTTGCATGACTGGTTATCCATAGATTTTTTTAAAAAAGTGATCTCTATTACTATGTGATGAGCCTCCGGGACTACCCTCAGGCCAAATATGTTGTTAGAATTATTCCCAGGACTCAAAAAAGCTGTTATACTCATAGTTACACTTTGTTGCAGTGAAAGAATACATATTAAAATCAGCAAAGGGCCAGAGGTAAATGGGCAAAGTCCAGGAGGGACCAGGCACAATGCATACAGCAAAGTACTGCCAACCAGGGAACCTCACCCAACCTACTCAGCCATCTGTTGTTGAGTTCTGTCTACCTTTGTAGGGCCTCTTGAAAACATTTCTTTCCATTCTTTTTTCAAGCCCTTATTAGTTGCCTAAGCTATGGCCTTCCAACTGATTTCTCAGCTTTCCCCATCTAAACTGTTTTGTGCATTTTTTGCAGATTAGCCGTAAATAGCACTTTCATAATGTCACTCTTATGTTAGAAACAAAACTAATAAAAGATTTCAAAAGCTCTCAACTCTCTCCAGGATCAGTAGGGGGTGAGAAAAGGGGAGCTGATTTTCAGTGAATGATGATTTCTGTGGTGTAAATACCATACAGATTTTAAACTGTGGACATGATGTCAACCAGTTCTCATAAAATTCCTGAGAGCTAGGCAACCAGCTCTTAGAAGCCATTACAAGCTAGCTTCCACGTACCACTCCATGATGTACACCAAATACTGGGCTTGGTGTTCAAGGCCAATCAAATTGTATTGCATAGCTTGTAGTTTGCTGAACAGACCAAGCTATTTCCTCCTTCTGGAGCTCCTTCCTTGTGGGTGGAGGGAGCAACTGAGCTCCCTCCACCCACAATGTGCTTCCTGAATGCCCCTTTGGCTTCTCCCACTGTACACAGCTATTCTTTCAGCTCAGCCCAAGGGCCACCTTCAGGAAAGGGTCCCTGTCCTCTGGAAAAACTGACCAGATACTCCTTTGTGGTCTTGTTTCTCTATAAAGACCCTGAAACATTCTTTACTGTAGCATTGCTATATGTGCCCAAAGAGTGGTGTCTTTTACTATCTTCTTATTTTTGCCCCGGGAAGACAGCGTGGTGGCTGACATAGGTGGCTGTACTCAAGCCGTCCCCTAAGGGATGGGTATTCCAGAAAAAGGGAATTGCATTTCTTTCCCTTTAATTGATAATGGTTTGCTTTATAAATGTTTTATTATTTGTCTTTTTGGGGTAGCTTAGAAATATTTAGAAGAAGGCTCAAAATATGACAGTTAACTTAGAGCTTAAAAGTGTGTTTTGAGGAAATACTCCATTTTGAAAACAATACCTGGTGCCTGGTGCTGATTTTTTTTTTTAAAGTAATGCTCCATTTAACAGCAGTAACATGTTTAAACATACCTGCCAGGATTTTGGTGAACTTCACAGAGAGGTAGTGTTCATTTCTGTGGAGCACAAATTTTTCTTTTGTTTTACAATTAAAGGATAATCACTTTTCTTTGAAATATACAATTGGATTAACAGTTCAAGAAAAACTCAGATGGTAGGGTGAGAATTGGAAACATGATTCCATTTATTAAGCAAACCATAATATTGAGCTACCCCCTCTTACAAGTGTGAGCTCATTTATGACAGTATCTCCTTGTTGCTGTTCACACAAGTCTCAGGGAGACAAGATAATTGCGAGGCAAATGGTGCTAATCCTTTCCTTCCAACTGCAGTTTATTATAATTTCAAACTCGTACATACACACATTACATACGTATACAGATAAACATACAGTACACACACACACAAACACAATCTCTGCTAAACCCGTATCTGCTATTGAATTCTGTCTACTCTGGTGTGGCCTCTTGAAAAGATCTACTACTTTCAATTCCTTTTGCCAAGCCCTTACATCAGGTGCTTAATCTCTGGCCTTCCAATTCATTTTTCGACTTCCATCAGTTTCTTTCCCTCTTGACCATCTTGTGTATTTTATAGACCATGCTTCCCTAATAGCACTTTTTTGTCTGTGTGCGTGCGTGTGTGCACATAAAAAGGGTATGTCAGTTCTGGGGTCAAATCTAGTTTTAGTATGAGGGCTCTCAAATTTTTTTCCCTCCTAGAATATGCAAGACTTCCCACAGATTTATTTTATTTTGTTGTAATCTATTGTACGCACTGTGGAATGACGGGAGAGATCCTGGTCGACCCTCCATATTCAACTTCTCTTGCACGTGATCAGAATTGTAGCGAGGCACATGATTGGCCAGAAGAGACTGCGGTATTTCCTCAGTTCTTTATTTCATAAGCCACCAAGAAAGCGATAATACCCAAGATGAGGAGTCCCGTAAGTTACAACTGCATTACAATGGGACACCAAGGCTTACACCTTCAGAGAAGAAATTTAGAGTGTCACTATTTAACAGAAAATTCTGCAAGCCCACGCGTAGAAATGGTTTCCTGGTGAAGTTCCAGCAGTGTTGGTTCTAAGTCCAACCTCCACAGCCCTCAAAACTACGCAGAGCTGCTGGGGTGGGAGCTGGGCGTCTCCTCGGCGTGTTTCGCTGCAGGTAAAACCCAGTCCTGCCACGCGCCGCCACACCTGAGGGCGGGCCTCCCGGCCGGCGCGCACCGCCCGGGGAAACGCGGGGCTCGGAGCGACCCACGCCGCGGGGCCCGAGGGCCACGGGGCCCACATGGACCCCGCGCCGCGCTCCCCTAGTCACAGGGCGGCGCTGAGGGCGCTGCTGCTCTCCGTGGTCAGCGAAGGGGGGTCGGCAAGATGCCAGAGGCAGGTCCCGCGTCCCCAAGCAGGAGGAGCCTCCAGACGAGGCAGCGGGTGGACAGGAGCTCCGTGAGTCCCCAGACGGCGAGTGGAGGACCTGGCAGGGCGGGCGGAGGGGATGCGGTCGGAAGCGCTGGGCGCCTCTGCCTCTCCCTCGCACCCCCCGCAGGCCGGGCTCCACTGCCCAATCCACCCCCACCCACGTCTGGGGCCATGTTCCCCAGGTGGTTTTACTTCGGGTTAAACCTGCCCTGTAGGATGGAAGGAAAAGTGTTACATAAGGAAGAGGAGGCTTATAGAAATGATTAAGCCTTTTTACAAATAGTTTAATGTGCTAGTATCTCATATCCTGATTCATGTACTGATTTATTGTATGACTTTAAATAAGTCACTTAATTTTTCTGTACTTACGTTTTTAAAGCATGGGAAGGATCAACTATGCCTTAGGAATACATTTATAATATAAACAGAGGCAGGCTGTTGAAGAGTTTCCAAAAATCAAGAATGTGCCACCTTGGTCCATTGAAGTCTTTTTTCCTATTTTTCCTGTTGACTTTCCAGAGTTCTTTCCATATTCTGAATATAGTTCATTTACCAGATGTGTGACTTGCCAATATATTCCTTCAGCTTGTCTTTTTGTTCTCTTAATAGTACTTTTCACAGAGCAAAGTTTTAACTTTTGATGAAGCCCAGTTTATCATTGTTTTCTTTTATGGTCATGCGCTTGGTGTCATGTCCAAGAACTGTTTGCCTAACCCCAGCTGATGAAATTTTCCTCCTGTGTTTTCTCTTGTGTTTTACATTTACATCTATTATCCATTTTCAGTTAATTTTTGTATGAATATGAAGTTTACATCAAGATTTGTATTTTTTTTTCATTTGGATGTCCAGTTATTCAAATACATTTTATTGAAATAATTATCCTCTCCCCATTGTCAAGGCCTTCAAACCTTTGTCAAAAATTGTTAAGCCAGAGGTCTTCCGGCCAAGATGGAGGCATAGGTGGACACACTGTGCCCCCTCCCACAACCAAAATTAAGAACAACAAAGATTTAGAAACAAGAAAACAACCAGAACTGATAGAAAAGTGAACTGTACGGAAGTCCAACAACCATTCATCCAGACCCGTAAGACAAGCGGAGTCGTGGCAGGAAAAAGTGGAGGTTGGCAGACCCAGGTGCGCAGGTGGCAGCTAACAGACCCCAGACATACAGGCAGTGGCTAGCGGACCCTGGGCATGGGGTGGCAACAGTGCAGACCCAGTGAGGCCACGAGAGGCGGCTGGCTGACCAGGTGGTCCCACACTCACGCGCAGATAATCCAGGAGAAGGGGAAGTGGCGGAAGGGACTGGAATCTGAGAGACAGCAGAGCAAGCGCCATTGTTCCCTTTCAGAACCTGCCCCCACATACAGTGCCACTACCCAGCGACTGGGCTGCCCCGCCCTGGGGAACACCTAAGGTTTCACCCCTCACTACGTAACAGCCGCAACTAGACCAAAAACAACAACAATAACAAAAACAAAATGGCTCAAACCATAGAAGAAATCAAAGCCCCAGAGCCAATTCATGTAAGTGATCAAGAGATAGCCAACCTATCAGATGCACAATTCAAAGCCCTTGGTGATCAGGATACTCACAGAATTGGTTGATTTTGCTCACAAATTGGATGAACAAATGAAAGCTACAATAAGTGAAATGAAGAAAAACGCACAGGGCACTAATAGAGATGGAAGGAAAACTGGGACTCAAATCAATGGAATGGACCAGAAGGAAGAAAGAAACAACCAAACAGAAAAGAAGGAAGAAACAAGAATTCAAAAAAATGAGGAGAGGCTTAGGAACCTCCAGGACATCTTTAAACGTTCCAGCATTCGAATTACAGGGGTACCAGAAGGGGAAGAGGAAGAGCAACAAGTGGAAAACTTATTTGAACAAATAATAAAGGAGAACTTCCCCAATCTGGCAAAGGAAATAGACTTCCAGGAAGTCTACAAAGCTCAGAGAATCCCAAAGAAGTTGGACCCAAGGAGGAACACACCAAGGCACATCATCATTACATTAGCTAAGATTCAAATGAAGGAGAGAATTCTAGAAGCAGCAAGGGATAAGGGCACAGTCACCTACAAAGGAGTTCCCATCAGACTGTCAGCAGATTTCTCCAAAGAGACCTTACAGGCAAGAAGGGGCTGGAAAGAAGTATTCCAAGTCATGAAAGACAAAGACCTACATCCAGGATGGCTCTATCCAGCAAAGCTTTCATTTAGAATGGAAGGGAAGATAAAGTGCTTCTCAGATAAGTTCAAGTTCAAGGAGTTCATCATCACCAAGCCCTTATTATATGAAATGTTAAAAAGACTTATCTAAGAAAACGAAGATCAAAAATATTACAGTGAAAAGACAGCAAACTCACAGATATTAACAACCACATCTAAAACAAAAGCAAACTAAGTAAACCACTAGACCAGGAGCAGGAACACAGGAATGGAGATCACATGGAGTGTTTGCAACAGGGGAGTGGGAGGAGGAGAGAGGGGGAAAAGGTACAGAGATTAAGTAGCATAGATGGTAGGTAGAAAATAGGGGGAGGGCAAGAATAGTGTGGGAAATGTAGAAGCTAAAGAACTTATGACACATGGACATGAACTAAAGGGGGGAATGTGGGTGGGAGGGGGTGTGCAGGGTAGAGGGGAATGATGGGGAGAAATGGGACAACTGTAATAGCATAATCAATAAAATATATTTTAAAAAATCATTAAGCCAGCCCTGGCCAAGTAACTCAGTTGGTTGGAACATCCTCCTATACTCCAAAAGGTTCTGGGTTCAATTCTTGGTCAGAACATATACCTAGGCTGCAATTTCCATCCTTGGCCAGCGTGCGTGTGGGGGGCAAACCAATTGGTGTTTTTTCTCTCTCCCTTCTTCTCTCTTTAAAATCAGTGAACATATCCTCTGGTGGGGATTAAAATAAAATCTAAAAAAAATCAAAGGGGCCAGGCCCTGGCTGGGTAGTTCAGTTGGTTAGAGTGTTGTCCTGATATCCCAAGGTTGCAGGTTCAATCCCTGATCAGGACACATACAAGAATCAATCAATGAATGTATAAATAAGTGGAACAACAAATAGTTTCTCTCCCTCTCTCTCTCACCCTTCCTTTCTCTTTCTCTCTCTCTCACCCTTCCTCCCTCCCTCCCTCTCTCTCTTTCTCTCTCTTAAATCAATAAATTTTTTAAAAAGACATGAGCAAGTGGTTTCACTTTTTTCCCCCCTGAGTTTCAGTTCCTTATCTGTGAGATGGGAGTGTCAACTGCCTACTCCATTAAGTTGTCATTTTATAAAAACCCCAGGGTGCTCCAACATTTGGAGAGCAAGCAGAGAAGAGCCAGTAAAAGAGACTTGGAAGCAATAGGTGGTCTAACAGAAGCCTGGAGGAGAATATGTTACAAGGGCAGTGGCATCCTCTGTGTCAAATCTACCATCAGTTCAGTGCACGTGACAGAGAAGTGATGAGTGTATTTTGACAAATCTTGATCTTGACCTGACAGGAGCAATTTCAGTAGAGTGATGAGAACAATGTCTAATTAACATGAGTTGAGATAAGACTGTGAGGTGAGGAAGTAGAATCGGAAATTGTAGAACACTTACAAGTTTGGGGGTAACAGGAGATTGAGAAATGGAGTGGCAGTTGGAAAGCAATGTGAAGTTAAGAGACAGATTTTTTGTTTTTTGTTTTTTTTACGCTGCAGGTGTAACATTGCTGCTAGGTATTTTGAGGTGAATGATTAAATGATGCAGAGGAGCAAGAAGATAACTTCTAGGAAACTAATTCATGAAATAATTGATGAGAAGGGGCATGATCCAGAGCCCAACTGGAGGGGCTAGCCTGGGTTAGGCACAGGGATTTTCATTGACTGCAACAGTAATACAAGCAGAGGGTGTGGTGTAAATGTGCATACATGGGTAGACTTACTGGTGAGAAGAGGTGAGAATTCCTATTTAATTGCTTATACTTTCTCCATCCACTATTATAAACTGAGAATTAAGTGATGGTAATGGTGGCCAATAAGGTAAATTAGTAGATTAGGATATTTGAAGAGAAAGAAAAAGGCATGAAATTTTGGAGAATGGAAGCCTAGGGAAATGTGGTAGGATTGCTGTACTGAGATCCTACTTGAAAATAGTGGGTAAAAATGTAGGAGTATGTTTGTTATCTGTTGCTTGTTAGTGCATGTGTCAGTCAGGATAGACTAGCTTTCCCCCCAGTAATAAATAATCCCTAAACCTGAGTAAAGATCTATTTCTTGCTCATACAACACGTCTTACATGGGTTGGGAGGGTATCTGCTTTACCTAGACTCTCAGGACCCCACATGTCAAGAACTGTAAAAGGTCTGAGATTTTACTCTACTTGCAGGCTAACAAGTTACCATGGCATCTACGATACCATGGTATCGTAGATGCTGGCAGAAAACACTTCTGGATACAAAGGATTTTATTACTCACAGCAGAAGCAGTAGCCAGAGTGCCAACATTTGTGTCAGTTTTATCGAAGCCCCAGTTCCCACAGTGAGATGCAAAGAGCCCCAGGTATTATAGAAATAATCCCAACCTGCACTTGTAGTGAGTTGTGTTACAGGAGGCTCTTGACTTAGGAAACCCAAATCTTTTGTAATGGGCAGTAAGGATGCCTTACTCTCACTATTTTTTCAAAAGATTTTATTTATTTATTTTTAGAGATAGGGGAAGGGAGGGAGAAAGAGAGGGAAACATCATTGTGTGGTTGCCTCTCAGGTGCCCTCTTACTGGGTACCTGGCCTGCAACCCAGGCATGTGCCCTAGACTGGGAATCGAACCAGCAGCCTTTTGGTTCGCAAGCCCACACTCAATCCACTGAGCTACACCAGCCAGGGCTCTCACTATGTATTTTAGGTTGTCAGCAAAACTGCCCCTTGCTCAGAGGAAGACATTATCTCTCTCTTCCAATGAAGTTCACTACACAGAATCCTTGGGAAGATAGTCCAGAACAAAGGCAGTCAGTGATTCTGCTTGTAAGATGTGCAGAAATGCAAGAGACCCATGGAGGATTGTCTCCCAATACCATGCTGATGGAGGTGCCACCACCTTGTAACTTGTAGTTGTCTGCTAGGGCTGCCATAACAAACTACCACAGACTACGTGGCTTAAACAACAAAAATTTGTCTCACGGTTCTTGAGGCTCGAAGTCCAACATTAAGATGTGAGCAGGGCTAGTTTCTTCTGAGGACTCTCTCCTTGGCATGTAGATGTTCCTCTTTTCCCTCTGTCTTCACATAGTCAGTCATCCCTCTGTTGTGTCTGTGTCCAAACTTCTTCTCTTATAATGATACTGGTCATCTTGGATTAGGGCCCATCCTAATGACCTCATTTTTACTTGATCACCTCTATGAAGAACCTATCTCCATATAAAGTCACATTTTGAGGTTCTGGGGGTTAGAACTTACTTCAAAATATGAATTTTGAGGGGATGCAATATAGTTATAACATCCCTACATTTAAACACATAGCTTTCAGGGTTGACAAGATAGGGCAAGAGAGACCTGGAAGGTGACACAGGCTTTTCACTGACTTAGCCCCATAGTGACACACCATCACTTCTGCTCTCAGTTCACTGAACATACCTCACCCAACTGCATGTAGGCAGGGATGTGTACTCATCTGTGTGTTCAAGAAGGATAAGAGAATGAACCAGATTTTGATGAACACTAGCAGCGTCTACCACAGCATGGTTGTGTGCTTTTCTCCAGAATCATTTAGGTGCTAAAGTGCAAAAATGGAGGAGATCGCAGTTGGTCCTAACCTCAGAATTAGGATTCTGACCAACGTGGTGAGGGAGGTAAAGGTGTTTACATGGAAGTGATTTCAAAGATAGACTATAGAATCTAAACTGGGTAAGGAGGGAAGTAAGGACATAAGGAGTGAATATGAAACGATGGGAGAACAGTAGATTGGAGGACTTGATGAGGCTGCAGAATTTCTGGACTGGGGGAACTTGAGCTGAATGGATGAGGTGGTGTTTAGAGAATGGGATCCTTGAAGATGTCAGAGGTAGTGTAGTTTTTTGAGGGTGATCAGGTCAAGAATATGACCCTGAAATTGGATGGCTGAGGTAAGATAGATTATTAGAGGCAGGGGAGTCAGGGAACTGAGAAGGTGCTGGATTCCTCGTCTCTGTGGACATTGAAGTCACAGAGTGGTAACAGTGGGAGAGGTAGACAGGAAAAAAGGGATCTAGGATAGAAAGAATGAGGATGTCCCCTGGTCTTTGACTGGACTTCATGGTATTCTGAAAAGTCTTTGGCAGATACTAGGGAAACTACTCAGGAACGTATCTGCAAAACCTCTCTTAGGGTCCTTTCTTTTTGGAGATGGTCTATTGTTGATTTCACATTGTTGAATTCTGACTTTATCCCCCAGTGTTGAGGCTGTCCCCTGTGAGCTCTCTATCTCCCCTACATGACAGTAAATAAATGAATCCCAAATCTTCGCTATGCTAGGTAATGAAACCTGCCATCTGAATGTGTTATATGTGTGTGATATATAATGTTTATAGTAATTGTGAATCTACTTTTATCTCCTTCCATATAAATGAGAATAAAACATGTTCATATTTTTTAGACTTTGTGTGTATTTATGTGATGTGCTGCATTTTAAAGTTTTGTTTCTGCAGGCCTGGCATCTGCACAGGGTTCTGCAGACAACAATTTTCTCTCTGTATGGAGCATTCGGGCTCCTCCCTGTCTAATCTTATACAAACATTTTACAACCAACGTCCCCTGGGAAGACCTTGGCCATCCTACAGTGTCCTGGAGCCAGAGACTACATTACCGACTTCAGGGTGGTCCTGGGAATAATGTTTTGTTTGGGACCAGGAATATTTTTAAGTATGTGAAAACACTTGTAGAGCGAGAAGAAAGTGGAATCTTAACAACACAGCTTATAAAATATTGAAGCAGAGTTCCCTTGCTCAGAATGGCAAAATGAGAAAGGCTCAAAGTTGTTGATTCAAGTTTTTAGAGTTAAAAGATTTACCAAATGATGTTTGCTTTTTCTTCATTCCCCATAAATTCCCTCAGTCATGCTTCCTTGCTTGCTCTCTTTCAGTATTGCCAAATGAGAGAAGCTTCCAGAATGCTGCTAAAAGCAATAATTTGGACCTTATGGAGAAGCTGTTTGAAAAGAAGGTTAACATTAATGCTGTGAACAATGTGAGTGGAAGTCACAAATGTGACAGCAACTGCTCTAAGGGTGGTTTGGGTTTACACAGGTCAACCAAATGTAATAAAAATAAAAATAAAAATGATTGTGCTGGATGAGGTAAGGGAGATCTCTTTTGTTGGTAATTCAAGTGTTTATGCTAAAGGTGAAATCAAACATTGGAATAGGCTCCCAGCGTTTTAATTCATCTTAACAGAGGAGACATGCACGGGTCTTTAGACGCATCTGTGCAAAGTCCGTGGGTGGGCAATAAAGCCAGCTGTCAAAGTTATGGGCCTGGACTCGGTCCTAGTTCATAGCCTGTGGATGACTTTGGCTCCTACATTCTGGGAAGGCAGAACATCTTTTCTACACAATCTGGGTTGTTTTCTCTCCAGTTATGTCCTTTGTGGTTGGTTCTTCCAAATTTAAAATCTAAAGGAGAATATGTGTTTCTATTCTACTGCTTTTGAAAACACATCTGCATGTTGGGCAATGGGGCCCTTTCAGAAACCTGGCTCTTAGTTGTTTTTCACGTGCTCGGCTTAGCAGGAGAAGCCCACTGCTAGAATATGAATTTCCTGTGGCTTGGTTTTGTGGGGATTTCCTGACAGCCCCTCAAAGCAGAGTTTATTAAAGTGAACTGGTTGCGGTTGTGTCAGTTGTTTAGGACAATTTGTGAAGTGGGTCAAGATCGGGGTGGCAGAGGTAGATGTAATGCTAAATGAAACAGAAGTTTGAGAGCCCCTGCTTATATAGCCCTCTTCCAAGGCACTTGAAGGGTTCTAGGATTATGTTCCCATAGTTATATGAGTTTGTAAAATCTGAAAAAGTGAGAAATTTTAACTACAATCTGTTAAGTTTTCTGACCCAGGTGTTAAAGAGGGCTCCCTAAAGAGTGTAAACTTCAGCCTTGGCTGGCATAGCTCAGTGGATTGAGCATGGGCTGTGAACCAAAGGGTCGCAGGTTCGATTCCCAGTCAGGGCACATACCTGGGTTGTGGGCCACCTCCCCAGTGGGAGGCCACATGAGAGGCAACCACACATTGATGTTTCTCTCCCTCTCTTTCTCCCTCCCTTCCCCTCTCTAAAAAATCATTAGAAAAAAATGAATGGATAGTTTTTAAAAAAGTGTAAACTTCAAGTTCCACAAAACCTGAATCTGTACCAGGTAGTGAGGTCGTAGAAACTGACGTCTTGCATCATATGCAGTAGAAGGATGTTTAGCAGTTGTTCATGTGTGTATTTGAAGAAGTATGTGTTTATGCATGTGTGGGAATTTATGTGTCTATGTGTATATTATGTGCATGTGTGTCTCTGTGCGTCTGATGTGTTATGGGTGTATATAGTATTCATTGTCTATAGACATCCTAGAAAGAGTAGGAAAATAGCAAATTTGCAGCATAACAATTTTAGTAACAAAAGAAGAAAAACATCAAGGAAGAAAGGGAGAGAAAAGTAAAAACTAAGCAAGGACTTTTGAAGCTATTATTTAGATTGATGGTTGAATAAATAAAGCAATAATCATTTTTCCAAGTAGCATGAAATAGATTCTTCAGTATACTTTTATAACCACTTAAATTTTTCACATACAAGTTCTTGTGAACTATATAAAATATAGTTTATATTTTAAACTATATTTTTATATTAAAGTACTTGGAGAAACAGTACAACCTGGACCACTTTAACTTACATTCAGTATGGCAAGTAATTATAAAGTACTGATGAATTGTGTTATACTTTCTAATCGCATCTGTTTTAGGCCTGTTTACAGCAAATTATTGACATGGTTGCTTGTAATGTTCCTTAAAATCTGTGATGATAGAGATGAAAAAAATGTAGGTCATTTTACTGAATTATCTTGGATGTTGCTTTGGCTTGCACTTTTATTCAAAATAAAGTTAATGGGAAATTGTATAAGCCCAAATTTGACATACTAGAACATAGCTCTAGATTGCAGACAATGTCAAGGTAACTAATGTTTTGTCAAACTTAGTTTATCACCAGTTTAGCCACCAAGGAAATAAAATATTTAATTTAAACATTTCTCATATTTTTGCAATAAATTATTTATGTGAAACAAAGGATGGTAAATCCATGCCCAGGCACCTTCTTTGGAAGCAAAAACAGTGTCTAGATTATGAGAAATATGACATGAATTTTACTTATAAGAAAACATCCATCGTTTGGAATGCATTAGACTGTCTCTGGACGTCTCTAGAGCACCTGGTGGCTTTCCTTTGAAGCAAAAGATATCCATAGCTTTCTCTTTCTGTGTCTGTTTCACTCTCCTCTCATCTCCCCTTCCTTTCAGAGGCAATTTGTTTGCTTCCATAAAATTTGCAGTCCAAAAAATTACAGAAGAAAAAAACTGCATATGTATTAAAATGTAAGAAAATTTTCATTACACCATTATCAATATATTCTAACCAGAAAATATTTACCACAGTTTGGGACTATAAGATGCACCTCCCCCCACCCCCCAAATTTGGGAGGAATCATGCTTGTTAATGCTGCTGTTGAGTTCTGTTTACATTTACATTGGTAAAATATTATGTCATTTATGTTATTTAATATTTTACCACATTTTTTGCTTCAAATTTTTTTTCTGTTTTCCTCCTCTAAAACCTAGATGCATCTTATGGTTCAAAAAATACGGTATCATTATTAATGATTGTATATGGGGAAAAATACAACTTTTACTCCCTAATTGAAATCCATTATATTGTTGTAAGCAATGATAGGTTGTGCAGTGGATGTCAGTTTGGGCCATAGCCTTTGGTGGATTGCCAAATTCTCTGATATTATCTAGTAATATGTGAAGGCAAGATTATGCTAGACCCAATTCTCACTACTTTCAAAGACAAGAATAAAGAGTGGATAAATAATAAAAAATACAAGCACCTGATAGAAAATTGTGATCATTCAAGAAATGGGAATCTTAAAAAGGCTAAATTACAATCAGAGGATTGAAAACACAAATTCTGTTTCCTCAGATGAACCGCACAGCCCTGCACTTTGCAGTGGGGGCAAGTCATTTATCTGCAGTAGATTTCTTGCTTAATCACAAGGCCAGGGTGGATGCTGCTGATAAGGTAAGGTCTTCCTTTTTTGGTAAAATGGATTGGAACAGAACTAATGTATGGGGAAATCTGGTCACTTTGTCACCTTTTCTTCACGTATTCACAAAATATTTCCATTGGAAGTATTCATTTCAGAAAGGTCCCTTTGAGAATATATGCATTGTATGCTGTTTGTTTTTGGTGACTAAATTCTTTACCCATTACCTATAGTACTGGGCTTTTACCTATTTTCCCATGTTGACCTTATTGTCAGTGGCATGCATTTGTAAGAATGAGATGGTTGTCCATAGTATAACTTGTGGCAATGGAAGACAGAAGCTAACTTGCCTCAGGGACTTTGCCCTGTGAACTCTGATAAATAAATAGATTTTTTAAACACATAGTATATACTAGGCATCAGTCTTAGGACTTTAACATTTAGCCCCTCAACCTTGAAGGAGAATTAATACCCAAGTTACAGACGAGGAACCTGAGACACAGAGGTTAAATATCTTGCCCAAAAAATTACATCTAAGAAAGGGTAGAAGCAGGATATGAACCTGGCTTAACTGATTCCAGAGACCATACCATTAGCCACACATCAGCCTCCATCCTGAGGATTTTCCACCTACTTTTTTTTAATACTTTACTATGGCACAAGGAAACCACTTGGGCTGGAGAAATCCAACATCATGCTTATCAACTCTAGTTGCAGACAGAGATGATAGCCTTGGTTTTTAGTTAATTCAATGGACCGTGGTTCTTAAAGATAAACCATTCAGCAGATTCCCACAGAGCTATTCTATTTCCTCTCTGAAATGACTCTCTGGAGGGTAAGGCTCAGTGTTGCTCTATCTTCATGTCTTACAGGGCTTGGATTTCGTATGTGCTTAGTAAGTCTTTGGAAGATAAACAAATGAAGTCAGTTCAAACCAATTGGTCATTTTGTTAGTTTTGTTGGCAATTATAGATGTAGTCTAGACTTGATAATGATGAGAATTTCTCTGTTTCACAAGTAGAGTACACCCCTCTCTGTCTATTTTATTGTTCTGGTGTTGGTGGGCAAGTAGATTGATCCATAACAGAGTTAGAATGAAGAACTACCCCTTTATAAAAATCAGCACCAAAAGCACTCCAATGTTGTAAGTGTAGTAAGTTGTATTATGGTAATGGTGCTGAAGGAACATGTTTTTTAGGTTATTTGATTATTTTTTAACATTAGCCTACAAAAGATGCTTTGATCGTAGACCTGATTGCCAAGAATCTATTCTTATTTTGACATTGAAACCCTGATACAATAACTCTTTATTTTACTTTAATTTTTAAGTTAACATACTTACAATTAACACTCTTTTGGGCATACAGTGCTGTGAATTTTAACACATTTATAGATTCATGTAACCACTACCCCAACCAAAATCCACAAAAATTGCATCAACCAGAAAATTCCCTCATGCTGGGCTTGTAATCAAACCCTCCCTAGCCTTGGCAATGACTTACCTCTTCTACATCTCTATAATTTTGCCTTTTTGAAAGTGCCGTAGAAATGATATTGCATAGTGTATATAACCTTTCACACTGGTTTCTTTCACTCAGCAAAATGCATCTGAGGTTCATTTATGTTGTCTGTATCACTAACGCCTCCCTTTTATCCCTGAATGGCATTCCAGTATGTGGATATACTGCAGTTTGATGATCCACTCTACCATTTGAAAGGCATTAGAGTTGTTTTCATTTTTTGACTGTCTATAAACGTCCACGTGCAGGTATTTGTGCATGCATAAGTTTTCGTTTCTCCAGTGTAAATACATAGAAGTGAGATTACTGGATCATATAGTAAGCCATGTACAGGAAGCTGCCAGACAGTTTTCTAGAGTTGCTGTTCCATTTTCATTCCCACCAGCAATATGGCGGAGCTCCAGTTGTTCCACCTCCTCATCAGCATTTAGGATTGTCACTTTTTTCCCTTAATTTTAGCCATTCTAATAGCTTGGTATGGGCTTCTCATTGTGGTTTAATTTACATTTCCTTAATGGGATATTGAGCCTCTTTTTTGTAGTATTTACTCTTTGCATGTCTTTTTTTGGTGATGTATCTATTCAAATCTTTTGAATATTTTTTTAAAAAATTCAATTATTTTTTATTGTTGAGTTTGAGAATTATTTATGTATTTTGGATACAAATCTTTTATCAGATATGTCATTTGCAAATATTTCCTGACATTCTGTAGGTTTTTAGTATTTTTCAGAGCCAAAGCTTTTAATTTTGGTGAGGTACAATTTGCTTATATTTTTGAAATGAATCTGGATATTGGTGTTATATCTAAGAATGATTTGTCTAACTTAAGGTCATGAAGATTTTTTCCTTTTTTTTTTTTCCAAAACTTTTATAGGCATGCTCTCCCTCTGGGGAGCAAACCATGCCATTCCCTTCCCTTCTTCCCTCTCTTCTTCCCCCATAGGAACAAATCTCCTAAACTCTAAGGGTCTCCATAAAACTTTAACCAAGGGAGCAATAGGCATCACAGCTTGTCTTGGGCTAATGCCCTGAACCTGTCCACAACGCCCTCTTTTCTCCAACTTCCCAGTGAGTTAAAGCAGCCCAGCCTAGGCTCTCTCTTGTTGCTACTTCTACCCCAGGTCCTTCCTTGTTTCACTGTCCCCATCTTCAATAAACATACCTTCATAGTAAATAAAAAAAAGCAAACCAACTTTTATAGTCTTGTGTTTTATATTTAGATCTATTGTCCATTTTGAGTTAATAAGGTGTGAGGAATAGCTCCAGGTTCTTGTTTGTTCATTTGTTTGTTTTTTTTCTTGTGTATGGATGGCCAATTTCACCAACACCATTTGATACCAATGCCACTACATTGTCAACACCTTTACAGTGCTATTTGGACCTGTCCCACATGCATGCCATTTGGGAGCCAGTCTGAGACCTGGGCGGTGACCTAGCCCCTAGTTCAGTTCTCCAAGCCTTTGTCATGCTGTTTAGGGTCAGGTCCATATATAGGTCAGAGGTGAGGCTAGAAATTCATACACAACTTAATGGGGTTGCTATCTCGACCTCCCACCTCTCCAAGATTATCTCTCTCTTATTCTCCAGCTTCAGGGCCCTCACCTCCTTTTCTGGTCCTCCGACTAGAGAGCCAAGGGTGTAGTCTCCCAGCTCCACTGTGTACTTTCCACATTTGGTTCTCTCTTTGGGACTAAGGAGAAAAAGCAATGGGTTTCCCCACCCATACCCTCATCCCCTTTTCTGACCACAATCTCTCTGGTCAGAGAGAAGGATTCCCACTGTCAAGTTTTAGCTGCTTGTTCAGTCACAACTTCTGGCCCTCCTACCATAGGGTTGCAGCTTTGGGAATGAGGCTTGCCTGGGGCAGGGCCAGAAGGGAAAAAAGAAACAGGGTTTCCCTTCCCTTCTCTGTAATAGGGTCCTGCTTCTACTCCTTAGACCAGAGAGGGCTTCTCTTGGAGCTCTTTCTGTCCATGCCCAGGGTACAGTTCTGTGATTTGCACTGCCATGCATTCAAGGAGGAAGATATGGAAGGCAAAAGCAAAAAATCACAGCTTGCCTTACTGTTTATAGTTTGGGTTCTGGTTTTCTTTCCAAATATACCTGTAACCATTTACTTCTCAGAGTTCTCAAATGGCTGCTCTATGCATTCTGTCCAGAGATTTTAGTCACATTTGGTGAGAAAGACAGGGTGGAGTATACTTACCCCATCTTAACCAGGACTGAAACCCCAAATCTTTAACATTCTCTAAAAGTGAAGAGAATCATACAATAAGCAACTATGTATCCATTGCCCAGGTTGAATAGCATCTTTTCTTTTAAACACCATGTTTCTAATATATTAAATATACTATTGGCTTATGTTAGAATGTAAGTCAATTAATCCCAAATGTTTTTACCAACTTGTTCTCTTTGAGGCTTTTCCCATTTGGGAACCTCTTGTAACTTACCTCATGAGACTGAAATGCTGTCAGTAATTTCTGATGTATCACCATATTCTGCCTTGAAGGTTTGCTAAGTTAAGTATTTCTATGACTAGTTTTGTTACTCATAGTGAAATCAGTACATAACTAATGAAATGATTTTTGTAATTCATGCAAGGCCATGTTTGGTCAGATGTGAAAGCTCCCTTATCTGGGCAATGAGCCCCGAGTTTGTCTTGGCAAATAGATCTGTCTTGTGAGTTCTAATACCTGTTTGCAAAGAGTCAACAATTGAAGCCCTTCACCATCAATATTTATTCAATGACTATCATGAGTAAGTCTCAGTGCCATCTACTGGGGATTCAACTATTGATAGATATAAATTCTTACTACTCAAAGTGTGGTCCTGGGACCAGAAGCACTGGCATTACCTGGGAACTTCTTAGGAATGCAGACTCTCGGGCCCACCTCTGACCTCTTGAATTAGAATGTGTGATTTAACAAGATCCCCAGGTGATTGTGTCCAAAAGTACTCTCATGAGATGCAGTCCTTGTTTTGGGGGGCCGATAATCTACTGAGGAAGCAAGGACAAGAACTGTAAGAGATGTGCACCATTCAAGACACCATGTATGGATCAAATGCATAGCCCAGATGCTGAGGACTCCAGGTTCAAAGTGGACAGCATCCCCAAGGCTTGGGAAGAGGCAGACTAGTAAAAGGAAGCTCTTCCTCCAGATGTGAACAAAGGATCCCAGCTGGAGTGCAGATGATGCTCAGAGAATAATGATAAGCATCTGCTCTCAGAGCTTCTTATGTTTGGGAAACTCCTTAAGTACAAGTGTTCCCCAGAGGAAGTCATTGACCTTTTCACCTATGACCAGACTTGTACTGAGGACAGTACAAGTGGTGATGGGCATTTAACACTTTACAGAGCATCGTGCACCAACCACTAGTGTAATTCATGACACGTGCTCATAATCCGTCTCAGGCATGTCAGGTCAATATCAGAAGACTTAGTTTTATGACGGTTCTCATGGGGGAGCCCACATCAGTGAGCAGTGACTCTGTCTCCAAGGAATAATGGCTCTACACTGAATTTATATTTTCAGAGACTCAGGTTGTTTGCAGCTTGGATTTCTGGCTTTTAGATTTTATGATCAATGTTTGAAATCTTTATATGCTTTGGCTTTGAAATTAGGAATGACCTCTTAGGGAAAATTTGAGCTCCTATCAAAATGTGATTTGTCCTCTATCCCAAATATTTCTGGCCTCTTCTTTGACCATATGTGAAAGTGGATTTAGTTTTACTGAATGTATAGCATTGATTTGTAGAGAAGGCTAACTTCAACTAGTTATTTTACATCGTTGTTCCTTGAGGAAAAGAGTACAGCAATTGGTAAACATTTTCATTTTATTGGAATTATAAATATTTAAATAGAGTATATAGGCCTAACTGCATAGTATGTGTCAGCAACAATGTAACATTTTTTTTCCAAATATTTTCAATTACAGTTTGTTGAATTCATAGACATGGAATCTGCAGATACAGAAGGCCAATTGTGTATATATGTGTGTGTGTGTATATATACATACACATACATACACATATGAGGGTTTTTCTTGGTCATTGCTTATTTTATAAAAATAGGATTATGTTATATTTTATCTGCACCTTCTTTTCTACATTTTAACAGCTACCTTGTGGAAATTGTTCCAAGTCAGTTGATTGCTATAGCTCTATTCATTATTTTTAATGGCTTCATGATGTGTTTCCTAATTTGTTCAGCATTCCTGTATTGATGGACATTAACCTTGCTCCCAGTTTTAAGTGTTAAAATTAATATCTTTGATTATATAACATTAGGCCCTAAAACTTATTTTCATGGGGCAAATTCCCAGGAGTGGGATTGCTGGTCATTTTAAAATTTTAACAGATTTTGCCAGATTGCTTAAATTGTGATGGTTTCATTTCCACCGATACCACTTTTGGTACATTTTTCAATTCGTTTAATTGCCTTTTTCTTGTTGATTTGTAGGGGTGCTTCATATAATAGAGAAAGTAACCATTTATCTTTATTAAGAAACATTTAAAGAATCTATCCTTTCTTTACTGATTTTATCATCAATCCTTCCTTTTATGACTTCTGGATGAAGATACTGTACATTGCAGTCTAGATTTTCCTGTAACATATGTATTGTTAATGTGCTTTTGTGTGTTTGTGATATAATATATAGGGCTTAATTTTATTTTCTTCCAGATGGAGAGCCACTTGTGCATGTACCATTTGTTGAATGTATTTGTTTTCCCCATAGAATTGAAATATCACCTTTGCTGTATATGAAACTCTTTATTTCCTAATTTTCAACAGTTGACTGTCAGTTTGGCTTTTGGTGACTTAAGATTATATGGTGTGGCTCATCCAAGTGATGGATTCTTTTCTCTTTCTTCTTGGGGAAGCATGGCTTGACAGTAATTCACCTTGCAGCCTGGTCTGGCAGCCTCAAGATCATGCTCATGCTGGTTAGAGCTGGAGCAGACCGGAGAGCCAAGAATCAGGTACGTATGTGGGTCACACCTGGACAGAAGCTCCCACCTCATTGTGCAGGAGGGGGATGTCCTGAGGTCACTGTGTGATTATCTCCTGTACCCTGATTCTCTCCAGGATGGAATGAATGCCCTCCACTTTGCAGCTCAGAGCAATAATGTACGCATTGTGGAGTACCTCATTCAAGATCTGCACCTGAAGGACCTGGACCAGCCTGATGAGGTGTGCCTTTCTGTCCCTGCTGGAGATGCCAGCACAGCCAGCACAAACCTGCAGCAAGCTCCTCCATCATCCTAGAGGACCATGGAGCAGAAGGAAAGTGCAGGTGCTGGTGGTGGCCTTGGCACCTGCATGTGGGGAGCGCAGGCAGTGGTAAGGAAGCCCCCAGATTCCTTCTTCCCTCTCTACTCCCTCATGCTGGCAGGGGTGTGGACAGCATCCACCCTATTTGGTATTCAGAATAGGTGACCTCATTTTACTCTATTATGCCCAACCTTTTTGGAATGTATTTGACCCAAGGCTCCCCAGCAATGAGCCATGAAATATAATGCAGTTTTACTATATTTGCCTATATTCCTTTTCTTTTTGTAGGGAGATATATAAAGCAGGTACCACTTTTGTGTATTTATTAGTGGGCTAGGTAGAGAGGAAAGCTACTTACATTCATTTCAGTGAGAGGCTAGAGCCTGGTACACATGGATGTTAAGCAGTTTGTTGCTGAATGAATGAATTATCCTATCAATCTGCACAATAATCCTATAAAGAAGGGAATATTTTGCCTACTTTTAAAGGTGAGAAAGTTGAGGCTCAGCCAGGCTAAGTACCTGATCCAAAGTTCCAAAACTAGAAAGTGACAGGACCAGAAATTGAGTTCAGGTCTGGCTGACCCAGTCACTGTGCTGTACTGTCTCCCTTTCCGATGACAGTGGGCATTGCCCATGGGCCAGGGATTGTTTTTTCTCTGCAGTATCTCTTAGGCTTTTTTTCCACAGGGCAGTATTCTCTGTGGGACTGGCCATTTTATTTTGAATGGGACCACCATTTCACTGGGCCTCTAGAACATTATTTCCCATAAGTCTCTAGAAGTTAATTAGTAGCATTCATTAGAAAAAAAACTTTTATGTTGTTTTCTCACCTCAAACTTAAAATCAACAACAATAACAAAAACTACTCCTTCAAATAAAGCCTACAAATTTCTTTTTCTTAAAGATTTTATTTATGTATTTTTAGAGAGAGGGGAGAAAGGGAGAAAGAGAGGGAGAGAAACATTGATGTGTGAAACATTGACTGGTTGCCTCTTGCACGCCCCCAACTGGGGACCTGGCCCACAACTCAGGCATGTGCCCTGGGTGGGAATGGAACCAGACCTTTTGCTTTGTAGGCCGAAGCTCAATCCACTGAGCCACACTAGCCAGGGCTATAAATTTCTTTTGCTTCCTCTGAGTGTGATTCAGTAACTATACATTTATAGCTCAGAGACAGAGAGACTTGGGCAATGGTCTGGGCATATACTAGCTATGTGGCTTTAAGCAAATTCTCCAATTGCTGAAAGCCTCAGTATCTGCATATGTACATTGAGAATAATAAAACCTACTTCTGGTAGCATCAAGGGAATGATTGGGGAGGGTGGGCTGACTTCACTATAATTCTTTTTTGGCAACACCTCCATTCTTTGATACAGAAAATTGATATTTTGTTAATATTCTGTAAAAATGAGTATGCCGATGAGCTTCATGGTAAGCTATTCTATCACCCCTTTCCAATCAGATACCACCCCTAAGCCATTCTTATGTAGAAAATGTTGGAGCAGCCACTTTTGGGATGCCTAAGTGCTTAAAGCACTAAGCAAGGAGCCTGGCCCATGGCAAGCGCTCACTAAATGATTGCTGTTATAACAGCTATTGCAGGATAAAGTACACAACCTGATTTCCTCAAACTGATCATCATAGTTATACAACATCTAGTGTCAGGGTGAAGAAGTTGGATCATCCTGGTTTGATTGATCCTAAGGAGGGCGGTAACCTCCGAATGAATTCCATTCAGTACAGTTCGGCAGATATTTGTTCAGGGCCTGTTACCTAAGACACAGGACTGTCTTCCCTTTGCATGGACTCTGGCTGCTTTTCTGGGAGACAGCAGTGTGGGGAAGACCAGGCAGGCTGAAAGGGCTCAAAGACCAAAGCACGTCTGTGGGGACCCTTCCCTACTTTTGGAGCTTCTGCCAGCCAGCAACTTTCTTGTCTCTTCAGCTGGTCTGGGTTTGTCCTGTTCCACCCCTCTTCCTCATCCCCTGACTGTCTGTTTGGTAAAAGGCCAAGGAGCCCTGGCAACAGATTGTGCAAGTCACATGTCCTGCTGAGAGATCTTAAAATAGAGATGGGTTTAGAGACATATGAGGAATGAGCAAATAATGAGCCTACTGGGGCATCTAGGGAGAGAAGAATCTCTGAGTTCACTTTTAGTCCTGTAGAAACCTGGACTGATCAATGCAAAAGGCAGACAGAGTTTCTTCTTTCTCTGAAATCTGTGAGTGGGATCAAGGTGCTGGCATAAGCCAGTAGGAACTGGGAGTTCAGGGTCTATTAATTCATCATTAGGTGCTTTGTCAGTGTTTGCTTAAGAGTATTGTGGAGCTCCTGAAACACACCTGATAGAAAAGACTGCTCCGTCTTCACAGTTGGCCCTCTGGCCTACTGTCTTATCAACAGAAAGTGATTGAGGTCCTGTTTATCTGCCCAGGGTTAGTGAAATCCTCTCTTTAGCCTGGGGGGGGGATGCCAAAAGCTAACAAGGACAGGCCTGCTGTGAGGTCTTTATTAATAAAATGGACTTAACTAGACCAGGAGAGTTTGTGTGGCCTAGTCAAATAGGAGAGATGGAGAACACTGGAAAATCTTTTAAGCTTTCTCCCAACCCTATAGCTCTAGAAATCAGCTGGCCTTTCCAGGAGACAGAGATTAGAGCAGCCAGAAGAAGTTATAGGTAAATTCGGCTACCTACTTTCAATCTCCATGTAAACTCCCATCTAGTGATCAAAAATAAGTACTCTGACTACAAGGGTGGGGGGGGGGTACACAGAAAGGTATGGCCTCAGAGGCTGTTCATATATTTGTAGAATATTTACAAGAATTTTGTGGTACAGTGTTAGGTTGGTTTCAGCTGCAGATATATGGAAACTTTCATGGGTTTAAAGGAATCTATATAGGAACTCACTAGAGATCAAAATGCAAAGAAGCTTTTTTTGGAAGTGTTGGGAGTAATGATCATGAGGGGTTTGAGAAGACTTATCTTCTTATGTGAACCCGAGAGCAGTATTTAACAGCCTTAGAGTTAATGAATCTATCGGCTCCAGTGTGTAAGGGAAGAACTAACCCCCGCCTACACCAGGTCCACGGCTTCATATTCATTGCCAGCTCTTTCAGCACTTTCTACCTTATGACAACATTCTTTTTCCCTCTCAGATCTCTGCTTATTCAGGGACCTGCTGGTTTCCCCCTTCTGCTGGTGTTCTGCTGTGAATTCCTGATCCCAGCAGAAGGGAAAATGTATGGCGTCCACTTGTGCACAAGGCCCTGGGCACTCTGTGCTGGGTTCCACCAGCCTCCTTCCCTCAGAGGCTGCCCAGGGCACCATCCCTGGGATCCTTGTGGGAATGGATGGGCAAGTGGGACTTTGGGTGCCAATTTAATAACTGTTTATAAAAATTCTTGCTGAATTTGGTAACTTGTCAAATTTATAACCCTGGCAGTAAACTGAAAAATGAAAAATAATTTCCAATAAACAATTGCTACTTCTCCGGCTTATATGCAAAAAAATTTAAATGAACTGAATTAAAATATACTAAGTTAAATATACATTAAGTGAATAAAAGAAAAAAGGAGCAGGAATTCTGGGGCCTCCTTATTTTTGTTAATTAGGAAAGGGAATCAGGATCCTGAGCTGGGGAGGCATTGTGATTTGTCTGGGACCTCAAGTCTGGGACTCTGACACCAGGCTCCACTGTTCTCCTGGCGGAAACGTCTTCCTGTCTCCTTGCCTTGCCTCCCAAGTGAGGGGCAGTCCTATGAGATTGCACTGGGTTGCAGCCCATGCATTAAAAAGGGTTAGGTGCCTAAAACTGAAATAAGGCATGATAGGAAACTATATTTAAAACATATTTTTGAAATTCCTGCTGAGTGCTGTGTATTTTCCTCATGTTCTATGGTGGGAGAAAAGATTTGTATCTCATTTTACTATTACTTCATCTTTATGCTATTTTCGATATGTTCATAAGCTTTGGGAGCACCTTTCTATTTATTAGAGGAGGTGCTGCCCAATTCATGAATTGTTGAATAAAGCCAATTAAATGTTTAATTTTATTTATTTATTTATTAATTCATTCATTCATTCTTAACACTATTACAGATGTCCCCCATTTTCCCCACCCTTGCCCCCTGCCGCCGGCCTTCACCACATTGTTGTTTATGTCCATGGGCTGTGCATATATGCATACGTGTTCTTTGGCTAATCTCTTACAGCCTTCCCCTCTGAGATCCGTCAGTCTGTCCCATGCATCCATGCCTCTGGTCCTGTTTTGTTCATCAGTTTATTTTGTTCATTAGCTTCCACATGTGAATGAGGTCACCTGGTATTTGTTTTCTCTGGCTGGTTTATTTTGCTTAGCATAATAATCTCCAGGTACATCCATGTTGTTGCAAAGGGTAAGAGTTCCTTTTTTCCACCCATGTAGTATTCTATTATATAAATGTACCACAGCTTTTTATCCACTAATCTACTGATGGGCACTTGGGCTGTTTCCAGATCTTGACAATTGTAAATAACACTGGTATGAACATAGATGTGCATAGGTTCTTTCTGATTGTTGTTTTGGGATTCTTAGAATATATTCTCAGGTGTGGGCTTGCTGGGTCACATGGCAGTTCCATTTTTAATTTTTTGAGGAAGCTCCATACTGTTTTCCACAGTAATCTTAACTTTAAAAAAAGATATATATTACTTTATGCTATTTTTGTATGTTTATAAGATATAGATTACTTTGTATAATTTGGCTTTAACTTTTTGTTGTTGTTTTTGATGATAACTTTTTTAAAGGGCATCCAAAGTTTGAAGTAACAACTGTTTTTGTTTTTTTT
>PVKU01013581.1:0-27900 GCA_004027475.1 Anoura caudifer | reverse complement strand
ACCAGTCTGCAGTCCCACCAACAGTGTACTAGGGTCCCCTTTTCTCCACAACCTCTCCAACACTTGTTGTTTGTTGTTTTGTTTATGATGGCCATTCTGACTGGTGTGAGGTGGTATCTCATTGTGGTTTTAATTTGTATCTCTCTGATAGCTAGCGATATGGAGCATCTTTTCATGTGTTTCTGGATCTTCTGTATGTATTTTTTAATATAGACTCAGAGTATGTTCTGTTTGGCTTCTTTTACTCAACGTTGTGTCTGAAATCCATCTATGTTTTGTATAATTGTAGCTGACTCATTCTCGCTTCTGTGAGTTACTCTAGCAAAGGAATGCATGACAATTTATCCATTCTACTATCCATGAGTGTCTGGGCAGGGTCTGAGGTTTAATTATAACTAACAGTGCTTCTGTGAACATTCTAGTCCATGTCTTTTAACAAACAAAATTCTGTCTATTTCTGATAAATAGGTACCTATGAGTAGATGCCTCATTTGTTTTTAGGGCTGCACAGTAAACTGCTGTACGGATGAACCATAATTTATAGGTTTTTTAATTACTTCCAACTTTCTTACTGAAATAATCTTGTATATATGTCATTTCCCATGACATATATACAAGTGTGGATATAGTGGAAGTGAAATTGTTGTTTAGGATTCTGTATAAAATTTGTTCCATTACTAAAATAAAACTACTCTTCAAATTAACTCTTTCTCCCCAGTGTTTCTAATACAGGCACTCTTAGCATTTTAGACAACCTTTACTGTGTGCATTGGTCCAAAGAATTGAATTCATTAAATGTCAATTGCTTTCCCTAGTCATAGAGAATTTTTTTTTTTAAATTCCCTACACATTTCCCATTGGGAAGAGCAACACTTTTCCTATGGGGATTATTGCTGCAACCAACACAAGAATTGCCTCATCAGAATTTTTGAGTCATACCGCACATCTGTTGGAATAGCTCCAGTGATGGAGACCTCACTGACTCGCAAGGCAGCCCCTCCAATTTCAGGTGGCTCTGATCACTGCTCGGCCCTTACTTATCTTTCAGCCATTATCCAAGTTCACTTCTCTCAACATGTGGATGGTAAATCTTAATTGTCTTGAGCTTCAGCTTTCTCTTTTAAAAATCCCCAGGTCATCTTCTTTTTACACATAGGACATTGTTTCCAAACCTTTCAATGTATAGAGAAAGACTATCATTTCATTTCTCTAACTCTAAATTGTACTGCTCAGAGCTGATAGCCTCCCTCACCTGTCCAGGAGCATTCATTTTACCTGATCTAGCCTGTGTTAGTTGAACTCTTATGGTCTTTTGATAGAAACCAACGCAAACTGGCTTAAGAAAAGTAAAACAGACTGCTGTCCAAGATGGAGGTGTAGGTAGACACTCTGTGCCTCCTCACACAACCAAGATTAAGGACAACAAAGATTTAGAAACAAGAAAACAACCAGAACTGACAGAAAATTGAACTGTAAGGCAGTTCCACAACCATTCATCCAGACCGGTAGGAGGGGTGGAGTTGGTGACCAGCTGAGAGGGATCACGGCAGAAGAAAAAGGTGGTTGGCGGTCCCAGGTGCACAGGCAGCAGCTAGCTGGCCGTGGACACACATTCACATGCAGATAAACCAGGTGAAAATGGGGAGACAGACCGTGCAACCCAGGACCCCAGCACCAGGAAATAAAGCCTAAAAGCACCGACTGAAAACACCTGTGGGGGTTGAGGTGCTGGGAGAAACTCCCAGCATCACAAGAGAGTACATTGGAGAGATCCACAGGGTCCTAGAGCATACACAGGCCCACCCTCCCAGGAGGCAGCACCAGAAGGGCCCAATTTGCTTGTGGGAGATGACCCAAGGGACTGAAATACAAAAAAGAGCGGATCAACCACCATTGTTCCCTCTTGGACCCAACTCCCCACCCCCTCCCCATACAGCATCACAACCCAGCGACTGGGCTGCCTTGCCTTGGTGAACACCTAAGGCTCCGCCCCTCATACGTAACAGGCATGACCAGAACAAAAAAAAATATGGCTCAAGTGGAAGTACACATCAAAGCTCCAGAGCCAATACTTCTAAGTGACCAAGAGATAGCCAACCTATCAGATGCACAGTTCAAAGCACTGGTGATCAGGATGCTCACAGAATTGGTTGATTTTGGTCACAAATTAGATGAAAAAATGAAGGCTACAATAAGTGAAATGAAGGAAAATGCACAGGGAACCAATAGCGATAGGAAGAAAACTGAGACTCAAATCAATGGAGTGGACCAGAAGGAAGAAAGAAACAACCAAACAGAAAAGAAGGAAGAAACAAGAATTCAAAAAAATGAGGAGAGGCTTAGGAACCTCCAGGACATCTTTAAATGTTCCAGCATCCCAATTATAGGGATACCAGAAGGGGAAGAGGAAAAGCAACAAGTGGAAAACTTATTTGAACAAGTAAGAAAGGAGAACTACCCCAATCTGGCAAAGGAAATAGACTTCCAGGAAGTCCAGGAAGCTCAGAGAGTCCCAAAGAAGTTGGACCCAAGGAGGAACACACCAAGGCACATCATAATTACATTAGCCAAGATTAAAATGAAGGAGAGAATTCTAGAAGCAGCAAGGGATAAGGGCATAGTCACCTACAAAGGAGTTCCCATCAGACTGCCAGCTGATTTCTCAAAAGAGACCTTCCAGGCAAGAAGGGGCTGGAAAGCAGTATTCCAAGTCATGAAAGTCAAGGACCTACACCGAAGATTGCTCTATCCAGCAAAGCTTTCATTCAGAATGGAAGAGCAGATAAAGTGCTTCCCATATAAGGTCAAGTTCAAGGAATTCATCATCACCAAGCCATTATTATATGAAATGTTAAAGGGACTTACCTAAGAAAAAGAAGATAAAAAATATGAACAGTAAAAAGACAGCAAACTCACAGTTATTAACAACCACACCGAAAACAAAAGCAAACTAAGCAAACAGCTAGAACAGGAACAGAAACACAGAAGTGGAGATCACATGGAGGGTTGGCAACAGGGGAGTGGGAGGAGGAGAGGGGGGAAAGGTACAGAGAATAAGTAGAATAGACAGTAGGTAGAAAATAGACAGGGGGAGGGCAAGAATAGTATGGGAAATAGAGAAGCTAAAGAACTTACGACACATGGACATGAACTAAAGGGGGGAATGTGGGTGGGAGGGGGTGCAGGTTGGAGGGGAATGAAGTGGGGGAATGGGACAACTGTCATAGCATAATCAATAAAATAAAATTTAAAAAGAAAAGAAAAACATAACCAAAATCAAAGCTAGCAATTCGCGTAGCAATCCCAGTTTAGCAACCCAGCAAGGGGGGTTTGTCTCCTTGCAAAGATGCGTCAGTCCAGGGAAGGCTACTGATTTACCTGTTAGGTCATGTGCACACTCCTTGGACCAATCATTGTCCCCAGGAAGATGGGTACAATGATTGCCCAAGCCTGGATCCTATGTCTTCACATGGTAGATGTGTGGATGTGATAAATAGCAATGCTGACAAAATGAAATCCAGTCAATGTCTATTACTTTAAAGATGGGTGGCATTTGCTTTTTGAAAAGCAGAGCTCGTTGAATCTCAGAATGAGAAATGACTTTACGGATGACTTCAAAAACTTCACATTAACACAGTTTAAAGCCAGGTCTCACTTTTCCTAAAATAATGCTACAAGCATTTTCAAAACTCCATTTATTTGGCAAACCTGTTGCGCATCCAGTTGCCAAGATGAGGAGGGTGAAAATGAATGCCATGTTGCCCTCTGACTGGAGGACCCACAGTGCAGTCATGAGGCAGACCTGCTAACAGACAGTGTTGTTAAAACCAACGCTGTGAGGAGCTCCCTGGAGGAGGTGGCACTTGCAATAAGGGTACAGAAAGAGCAGGTGTTTGCCTGGTGAACATGTGGGAGCAGTAAGGACAGACAGGGAGAGGGACAGGGACATTCTGGGAGCAGTGTGTGCAAAGGCACAGATGTGAATGAGGACTTGGAGTGTCTCAGAACCACCAGGAGTCCAGCACTGTACGAGGATGCACTATGGTGGAGAGGCTGTGGATGGTGCTGGTAGTTAGGCTGGACCACATGGTGACTTCTAACCAAGCGTGGTGATACCTGTAGCCTCAAGTTCCTATGAATGTGGATCTCCATGATGCCTTACAAAGGAGGGGCATTTCCACTGGTATTCCAGGGAAACTGGGAATGAATGAGCCTGAAACACTTGCACAGTCGACAATGTAAGAAATGTCTAAACCTGCAGGGAATTTTTATGAATTTGAGCTGTACTGAGACACATGCCTCAATTTGAGCATATGCAGGATCTCAAATGCTTCCTTACAGGTGGTCTAGAAGAGAGGCTTACTCTGGCATTTTGAAGGCATGTTAGCCCCCATGCACAAGAACAACGGACAGGGTTTGCTTAAAAACCTTTTACTAAAGAAGTTACAGGCCTGGGGCAATGACTACCACCATAACCTGCCCAGTTGAGAATTTATGATCAGATCACCCTGTGAGGTTACTTTCAGTTAGAATTGTCACAGCATTCCCTTTTTGTCCACAGCACTGATGTGTACAATTGTCCTGGACCATATCAGGAGCCATGGCTAATGTTTATGCATAAGATCCTGCCCAGGAACAAATTTCAGCTCCCACCCTTAGTGCCCTCAGAAAGCTAGCAGGTGAGTTTCTTTGTAGCACTGTTGTCCATTCCTCTGTCAGGGGTTCACAAGTTGGAGTTTAGGGCTGGACCGCTCGTTATAGCTCCTCTGCATTCCCTCTTACTAACACAGACCCCTGTCCTCAGATGGCTGTGGTTTTGGTTTGCCCAATCATCAAACCCTTCCTTGGCGCCCTGCAGCCTGCAGAGAAAGATCATCCCTGCCTGGCACTGTCTGGTAGGTTAAAAGAAATGCACATGACCCTTAAGGAAGGATGTCCTGCAGCAGTTGTCCTTGGACAGAACTGGGTGGCTAGACACCCAGGGAGGTGGGGAAGACAAACGTTTCACCGTACTCGTGGATGGATTTTGAATCTTGCACATTGTACATATAAAGCTTCCTTCAAAAAATAAATTTTATGCGTGTATATACACAATATACATATACATATGGATTAGAGTAGAATAAGTATGTTAACAAGTTTTGAGAGCATAGAAGTTAGGCTTTCTAGGGGAGGTAACATTGGAGATTGGTTTTGAAAGAGAATTAAAATGTACCCATCAGACCCTGGCTGGTGTGGCTCAGTGGATTCAGTGCCTGCCTGTGAACCAAAGGATCACTGTTTCTATTCCCAGTCAGGGCACATGCCTGGGTTGTGGGCCAGGTCCCCAGTAGGGAGCATGTGAGAGGCGACCACACATTGATGTTTCTCTCCCTTTTTCTCCCTCCCTTCCCCTCTAACAAAAAAAAAAAAAAAAAAAAAAAAAAAATTAAAGTGTACTCATCAGGAAAGTGGGTAGGGGGTAGTAGAGAGGGCTTACTAGGAAGGGGTACAGCATAGGCAAGACCTACAGGCTTGGGAAAGCAAGATGTGTTTAGGGAATCATGAGATGTGTGAGGCTGAAAATGAGGTACCTGAAGTATACCAGGGGGCTATAGCCGCTTGGGTGGGGACACCCCTGCTGGAGGGGCTCTCCAGGAAGAGTCTGAGGGTCAGGAAAGGGCTGAGGACAGAATGTGAGAAAAGGTAAAAAGCCAAGGTTTAAAGGGTAAAATAGGGAAAATTACAACTAAACTATAGAACCATCACTCAGAACCATTAGAAATCAAGTTGAACGGAAGTCCAACAACTACAGAATTAAAGAAACCACATCCGTACACCCAGAAGGAAGGGTGAGACATGGAATGGGCTGGTCCTACACCCACACTTGGTGGATTAAAATTTGGAAGGGATATCTCGGGAGTGAGGAGTCCCAACCCCACACCAGGCCTCCCAGCCCAGGGTTCCAGTGCCAGGAAGATAAGTAAGTACCCATAACTTCTGACTGAAAAATCAGCAGGGACTGAGTCAATGGAAGAAACTTCTGGAGTCCCAAGCAGTTCCTCTTAAAGAACCTGTACGTGGACTTACTCAGACTCACTCCCTCTGAGCTCCAGCACTGGGACAGCACCTTCAAAGGACCAGTGGCAGACAGGGAGGAACTGAAGTGTCTGGTGAAAGCTGGGGGACAGCTTTCCCCCAGACAAAAAGGTGGCAATGGCTATTGTTCTTTAGTTTTTTTAAATACATATTATTGATTATGCTATTACAGTTGTCTCATTTTTTCCTCCACCTTTTTCCCTTCCACCTTGCACCCCACCTCCAACCAGCATCCCCCCCCCGCCATCCCTTAGTTCATGTCCATGGGTCGTACATATAAGTTCTTTGGCTTCCCCATTTCCAATACTATTCTTAACCTCCCCCTGTCTATTTTGTACCTACCATTTATACTTCATATTCCTTGTACCTTTTCCTCCACTCCCCTTTCCCTGCGGATAACCCTCCATGTGATCTCCATTTCTGTGATTTTATTCCTGTTCTATTGTTTGCTTAGTTTTGTTTTTAGGTTCAGTTGTTGATTGTGAGCTTGTTGTTATTTTACTGTTCATAATTTTTATCTTTTTCTTTGATACTTCCCTTTAACATTCATATAATAAGGGCTTAATGATGATGAGCTCCTTTAACTTGACCTTATCTGGGAAGTGCTTTAACTGCCCTTCCATTCTAAATGACAGCTTTGCTGGATATAGTAATCTTGGTTGGAGGTGCTTGCTTTTCATGACTTGGAATACTTCTCTCCAGCCCCTTCTTGCCTGTAAGGTGAGAAATCAGCTGAAAGTCTTATGGGAACTCCTTTGTAGGTAACTGTCTCCTTTTCTCTTGCTGCTTTTAAGATACTCTCCTTATCTTTATCCTTGAATAATGTAATTGTGACATGCCTTGGTGTGTGCTTCCTTGAGTCCAATTTCTTTGGGACTCTCTGAGCTTCCTGGACTTCCTAGAAGTCTATTTCCTTTGCCAGATTGGGGAAAGTTCTCCTTCATTATTTTTTCAAATAAGTTTTCCATTTGTTGCTCTTCCTCTTCTCCTTCTGGCACCCCTATGATTCAGATGTTGGCATGTTTAAAGTTGTCCCAGAGGTTCCTAAGCCTCTCCTCATTTTTTTGAATTCTTGTTTCTTCATTCTGTTCTGGTTGAATGTTTATTTCTTCCTTCTACTCCAAATCATTGATTTGAGTCCCAGTTTTCTCCTCTTCACTGTTGGTTCCCTATATATTTTTATTTCACTTTGCCTAGCCTTCACTCCTTCCTCTATTTTGCAACCATATTCAACCATTTCTGTGAGCATCCTGATTACCAGTGTTTTGAACCCTGCATCTGATAAGCTGGCTGTCTCTTCATCACTTAGTTCTATTTTTAGAGCTTTGATCTGTTCTTTTATTTGGGCCATTTTATTTATTTGTTTATTTATTTATTTATTTTTCATTTCTGCATGCCTGTTTTATTCTAAGGGGTGGAGCCTTAGGTATTTCCCAGGACTGGGCAACACTCTTTGCTGCATTGTGGTGCTGTATGTGAGGGAGTTCAAGAGGGAACAGTGCCATTTGCTTGACTCTCAGCTGGCTTTCAGTCACTTGCCCCACTACCCACAATCAAACTGGGCCCTTCTGGCACTGATTCCCAGGTGGGTGGGCTTGTGTATGTTCTAGGACCCTGTGGATCACTCCAACAAACTCTCCTGTGAGGCTGGCAGTTTCTCTTACTGCTGCAACTCTCATAGGTTTTTACAGCCAGAGGTTTTGAGGCTTTATTTCCCCACATTGGAACCCTGGGTTGCACCATTTGTCTCACTCCTCAGTTGTTCCTCCTGGCTTATCCACACATGAATGTGGGGAATCCTGACTGCCAGCTGCCACCTTGCTACACATCCTCTCCACCCTGGCTGCCCCTCTCTTCCCCTCCTACCAGTCTGAATGAATGTTTCTTCTTTAACTCCTTGGTTGTTGACTTCCATATTATTTTTCTGGCAGTTGTGGTTATTTTTTGTTTTTAAGTTTGTTGTTTGCTGTATTTTTTTTGTTTGTGTGAAGAGGCAAAGTGTATTTACCTACACTTCTGTCTTGGCTGGAAGTCCTCCCCCTTGTTCCTTTTCTGAACCCTCCCCCAACAGAGCCACACAGCCATCAGGCCAGTGACATATCTGAGACTCTGTCCACTGGCCAATACTGTTTGCCCCACTCTAAAGATCCCCTGAGGCTCTAAACCACCCTAACTTATGGGTCCACCCAAGCTGTTAACAGTGGCTTTTCCATATGAATGGCTGGTGTTGGCTCAGGCTTCACAACTTCCTAAATCCTCTCAAACAAGCATCAGCTGGCCTCAGTGAGCCCCCCAGTACCTGTTCCTCTTGCTAACTGGCCCCAGGCCCAGCACTAGCAGCAGCCAGCCTAAGTTCACAGCTTGGTTTCACCTAGGAACCTCCAAGCCCAGCACAAGTAGCAGCCATCTCAGATTGCTTTGTAGCTCATGCAGGGTGGCCCCAGGCAGAACACAGGTGGGGGATGGACTTGGCCTGCAACCACCCAGGGAACCCCACTGCCTGTGTACCCAGTGGGCAGCTACAGACCACGTCAGAGCACCATCATCCTAGCCTTGCACAGCTGATCCTCCACGGAGGGTGGAGGTTAGTGGTCAGTGGTCAGAACCAATCCTTGCAGCTGACTGGCCTGGGTAAATCCCTCCCATTGACCTGCAAATATCAATCAAGGCTCAACTATGTGAGGAGGGTGTACTCACCAACACGGAGGGTGCACCTCTAGTACCCAGCTTGGATGATAGTGGAGGCTGTGCCACTGGACCCTACAAGACACCTGCTACATTAGACCACACTACCAAGACACAGAGTCATAGTAGCTCTGCCTAATACATAGAAACAAATATGGGGAAACTGCCAAAATGAGGAGACAAAAAATGAAAGAACATCAAAACTCCAGAAAAAGAACTGAACAAAATGGATATAAGCAATCTATCAAATGCAGAGTTCAAAACACTAGTTATAATGATGCTAAAGGAACTTAGTGAGGACCTCAACAGCATAAAAAAAAGAACCAGTCAAAAACGAAGGATACACTAATTGAAATAAAGAACAATTTACAAGGAAACAACAGTAGAGTGGATGAAGCCGAGAATCAAATCAATTACTTGGAATATCAAGAAGCAAAAAAAACAACCAATTAGAACAAGAAGAAAAAAGGAATCCAAAAAAATAAAGATATTGTAAACAGCTTTAGGACAACTTCAAATGTTCCCATATTTGCATCATAGGGGCACCAGAAGAAGAGGAGCAAGAAACTGGACATCTATTTGCAAAAATAATGAAAGAAAACTTCCCTAATTTGGTGAAGGAAATAGACATGCAAGTCGAGGAAGCACAGAGAGCCCCCAAACAAGATGGATGCAAAGAGGCCCACTCCAAGACACATCATAATTAAAATGCCAAAGGTTATTAATATAAAGAGAGAACTCAAAAGCAGCAAGAGAAAAGCAGTTAGTTACCTACAGAGGAGTCCCCATCAGACTGTCAGCTGTTTTCTCAAAAGAAAATTTGCAGACTAGAAGTGACTGGCAAGCAATAGTCAAAGTCATGAAAAGCAGGAACCTACAGCCAAGATTGCTGGTCCCAGCAAAACTATCATTTAGAATCGAAGGGCAGATAAAGAGCTTCTCAGACAAGAAAAAACTAAAGGAGTTCATCATCACCAAACCATTATTATATGAAATGTTAAAGGGACTTATTTAAGAAAAAGATAAAAACTATGAGCAATAAAATGGCAATAAATACAAATCTGTCAAGAACTGAATCTAAAAAACTAAGTAAACAAGAACAGAGTCAGAATCATGGATAAGGAGAGCGTTTTGATGGTTGCCAGATGGGAGAGGGTTGTAGGGGAATGGGTGAAGAGGTGAAGGGATTAAGAAGTACAAATTGTAGGAACTAGTATAAAGGACACATGGACAATAACAAGTAGGGGTAGAGATGGGAGGGAGGTGGGGAGGGCTGGAGGGGTGGGCTGGGATGGGAGTAAAGGGCAGAAAACTGTACTTGAACAACAATTAAAATAAAAAAGAAAAGAAAAAAAAGAAGTACTAATTGGTAGTTACAGAACAGCCACGGGGATAAAGTATAGTATAGGAAATGGAGTAGCCAAAGAACTTATACACATGACCCATAGAAATGAACAAAGGGGTGGGGACTGCCTGAGGGAGTTAAGGGTGCTGGGTAGAGGTGGGCAAAAGGGGAAAAAGTGGGAAAACTGTAATAGCACAATCAATAAAATATAATTTAAAAAAATAAATAAAGGGCAAAATAGATCATCAGAGTCCTGACTCCTCATGACCACTCAAGGAGTCCCTGCTCCTTCACAACTCGGTGCCATGCCCCCAACAGCCAAAGAGGTGAGGCCTCAGGCACAGCCCTGGCACACCCGCCTAGGGCCTGTCCTCCCAGCTGACTGACCCAATTCATCACGCACTGGTGGGTCCAAATCCACAGAATGGTATCTAGGCCAGCTGACATGCTTCCCACTTGACCTCTACCAAGGTTGTCAAAGACCTGGACCAGACCAAGGTTGGAATGTAGGTTGTCCACGCCCTGGAATTAGTCTGACCTGAGACTGACAAGGCTGTGGGGCCATGGTCAGCTCCTCCTTCTCTCTATGGGGCTTCACTGTCCCATATGGGAGCCAGTAACTATGGATGGCTATTTAAATTTCAATGTCAATTAATTAAAATGAAATAAAATGTAAAAATCAGTTCCACAGCCACATTTCAAGTATTAAATAGCTCAGGTATTTCTGACTTTGCAAATTAAGTAACCTAAATATTTTCTCATCACATACTCTTTAAAATAACCACTGAAACAGAACAGAATTTATTTAAAATGCACAGCTAAGTTCCCATGAAAGGAAGAGAAACAAGATGGGACTGACCCCTGCAGATGACAGCTGAGCTCACCCTGAGTCTACCTTGGGATGAGGGTGGAGTGAGCAGCAGGGACTTACGCTTAAATCCCATGTGGGGACAGGACACAGCCTTGGGGTACACCTAAGGTCAGAGTGGACTTGGGACCTCTGCATAAAGCTGGACCCTTGTAAAGCCACACTCTCAGTGAAAGGGCAAACTTGAGAAGATGTGCCCATCTACAAGGAGGTGACAAGCAAGCCTGTCTGTTTCAGGCTGAGAATCCAAAACTCCCAACCTAGCACAACATGGTTTAGGGTGTCAATTTACTTCCAGCAGATACACTGGCGCCCAGTCCAGCGATAACCGGGGGCGTGAGCAAAAGGGGAAAAGCCTGAAGCCATGCTCCCAGGATCCAAGGTTGCAACAGATTGTATCCGAGATAAAAAATAATTAAGTCTCAGCCACCCTAAGGATGAATTTACAATCCTCTAGGATTGAAACTCAGGAGACACAAGAAACAGATGATCGCCAGAATACACAACAATCTGAAAGAGAACACAAAATGTCTTAAAAGTGACTATAAAGAGTGTCTGCCTTTGGAAGGAAGGAGTGACTGGGAGGCACTAGGGAGGCTTTAGGGGGCAGGGGCTGGAATGTTCTCTGTCCTGACCCAGGTGCTGGTTACAAGGGTTTTTTTCAGTCTTTGAAAACTGAGTGAGGTATACACCTATAAGCTGTACACTTTTCAGGATGTATATTGTAACTCAATAATATGATATAACAAATGATTAAAGAAAAAATATTAGGATCAGAAAAATATTAGGATCAGAACTATACAGAATAAGACTTTATATGGGGCAGGCTGGTAAAAGAACCAAATAAAACTTAAAAATGAAAAGTGCACTCAATGAAACAGTTTTAAAAAGGAAATGTTATTTATCAGGCAAAACGTACCTGAAATGAAAATTAGTGAACTGGGAGACATGTCCGAGGAATACACTACCTATGCCCAGAATGCACAAAAAGCTAAAAAGGGGAAAAACACAGACACATGGAGGAGAGAATAACAAATTAGGGCACACATCTAATAGGAGTCTACCAGGAGAATGAAAAAACGGGGCAAAGACAATATTTAAAGAGAGAACAATTAATAAATTTCCAGAATTGACAAGACACAAGAAGCACAAATCCTTCCATGCTTAGAAACAGAAGTCTACATTCAGAACCACCAAGGTGAAAGTGCAGAATAAAGGCAAATGGCAAAAATGTTTAAAGCTACCATAGGAAAAAAATGCTAATTATTTGACAAGACTGCCAATAGGAACCATTGCAACAACAGAAGACAAAAAAGCCAACAGAATAACATCATCAAATTTTATGGGAAAGTAACTCTCAACTGTGAAATCTATACCTAGCTTAATTATCCTTCAATAATAAAAGAAAAAAAATTCAGAGAAGACTGAATTTATCTCTCATAAAACCTGTCTAAAGAATTGTAAAGTACATATTCCAGGAGGAACTGGAATTCAGAATGAAGGGGTAGGTTGCAAGAAGTGAAGGCAACAAAGACATCAGTATGTACGTGGATAAATCTAATAAGCATGCACTTTTAAAAAGCCTAATTTTAGTGTTAAAACTAAAATACTGGAAATCAATAACTTGTAAGATGTCGTATTTGTTTTTTCAGGTCTGTGCTACCATATTGCCACAAACTGGGTGGCCTAAAGCAGAAATTTACTCCCTCGCAGTTCTGGAGGCCCGAAATCAAGCTGTCACCAATGTGGCTTCCTTCCGGAGGTTCTGAGGGAGAATCCATTCCATGCCTCTCTTCTAGCTTCTGGTCACTGCTGGCACTCCTTGGCTTGCAGCTGCCAGTTGCAGCTGCATCATGACCATTTCTGCCTCTATCTTTACATATCTTTAGGAGCCACTATTCAACTTACTACAGATGGCAAGAGAGCAATTAAAGAGTTCTAAGGTCCTTGTTTTGTTTAGGGTTAATTTTAGACTTTTTAAATGAAATATGCATGCTGGAAATTGAACAACATCTTCTAATTTCTAAAATACCTGATACAGAATTGTAAGAAAAGCTGGGGAAAGAATAAAAATTTTGATCAATTTAATGGAAGATAAAATCATAGAAAGGCAATCAAAGAAAAAGCGAAGTATATAGAAAGCAAAAAAGAAGGTGACATAAATAATCCAAATGTATCAGTAACACAATAAATGAAAACGGACTAGCCAACTGAAGGGTAAACATAATCTGATTGTTTGCTATTAATTATAGTTTAACCACATGCTATTCTTAAGAGGCTAACCTAAAAATATAAAGATTCAGATCTGGCTGGTGCAGCTCAACGGATTGAGCACCAGGCTGCGAACCAAAGGGTCAATGGTTCGATTCCCATTCAGGGCACATACCTGGGTTGCTGGCCAGGTCCCCAGTAGGGGGCACATGAGAGGCAATCACACATCGATCTTTCTCTCCCTCTTTCTCCCACCCTCCCCTCTGTCTAAAAATAAGTAAGTAAAGTCTTTAAAAAAATCAAAATATAAAGATTCAGAAAGGCTAAATGTAAAGTGATAAGTAAAAAACTAAACTAGGCAAAAGGAAGCTGTTGAGCATGTGTGTCTTATACATTATGAACATATTTAGACTTTAGAGCAAAAATAAAAAAACACTACTATATAATGTTGAAAGGATTGGTTGACCAAAATAGAGTAATTCAAACTTGTATGCATGTAACAATATAGTCTCCAAATATACAATGCAAAAATTATAGAGGATAAATGGACAAATCCACAAGCATCGTGAAAGATTTTAATATACTTCTCCCACTGAGAGCTAGATCAAAAAGACAAAAGTTATTGTGACATAGATTTAAACTACCTTCATCAAACTCCAGAATCAATAGAGAATATACATGCAATATTTTCAAAAACTGACCATCTAAGTCAGAAACAAGTCTTAATAAACCCCCCAAAAATTAATATCATACATACGGTATTACCTGACCATAATACAATAAAATGAGAAATCAATGACAAAGCATAATCAAGTCCCCATACAGCTGAAACTTTAAAACAGACTCTAAGTATTTACTGATCAAAGAAGAAATGAACACAGCACATTAAACTTGTAGGATGTGGCCATGTGAGTATTTAGGGGAATTTTTTGTGTCTTCGTCCAATGATGTTTATTGATTTGAGAGAGACAGACATTGATTGGTTGCCTTCAGTACTCCCGCCCAGCCTTGGACACCAAACCTGCACCCTAGATATGTGGCCTGACTGGGGATTGAACCCCAAACCTTCTGGTGTACAGGACGACGCTCCAACCCAGTCACCTAGCCAGGGCCCACCCTGTATTTTTTTGATGACTATCTATGATGGGGGACTCAAAAGTCAGAAAAATTTTAGTTTCAGGTAATAGCTAATAAGCTTAGTAATCAATGTATGTAAAAAGCTATTGTTTCATCAGCTGAAAGTGTGACCCACCCTGACTCGAAGACCATTAAGCAGTTTCACCTTTATGCCTCAGGAATACGGCAAGGAATGAAGATGGTATCTGAGCCATTGTGCTGCAGGGTGAGACGTCCATTGCCCAGGACACAGATAAAAGAATGCTGCAGTTTTTTATCTGATTAACTTTTTCCCTGAATTCCAAACCCCTTACCTACACTTTTCTTCTCCTTATAAAAAGAGTCAGTTTAAAATGAAATTTAAGATGGTCTGTTAGGGTACAAACCCATCGTCTTCTCATATCGCCAGCCATCTGAATAAAGCGCCCATAAAGATTCAATCCCTGTCTCTGCTTTTTGGGTCTGGTAGGAAACAGCAAAAACGCTGGCATTTTTGGTTTCACCTAGAATTCCACTATATGGTGTATCATAACCTAACTAGTCTCCCGTCAAAGATCATTTGGTGGTTCCAGACTTCAGCTGTTACAAATAATGCAGCGAATTGGTTTCCACAGATGAAATTAGAGTCAAAAGATTTTTGAGCTTTTGTTTTTGATAGTTGTTTCCAAACTGCCCTCTATAAATGTATAGTGTCCAACAGTGGATGAGAGTGCTGTTCACCCACACTATCACCTTCACAATGAATCATCTAAGTTTTGCCAAGCTGATACTTATAATGAATGAGGTTGGGCACTCCATATATATTTTCCTTTTCTTTCAACTGTCTATTACTGGATGGTCTTAAATTCTTTTTAGGAGGTCTTTATGTAATAGAGAAATTAGCCATTTTTTCTGTGATGTATTACAATATTCACCAGCGACTCTGCAAAGGCGAGATATACCAACTCTTTTGCCAATTCAATGACAATTTACCCTCTAATCTCATCCCCCAACCCTACCCCAACTCCAATACCCAGGCCTCGATCAGACCCTGGAAAGCGACTCATATCTTCATTCCCATCTCCTCACAAACTCGGATCTGACCCCAATCTCACCCCTTCAAGGCCCTTCGCCCCTGTGCATTCTCAGCGAGCGCCCAACTCTGGAGTCTCAAACTGGAGGAGGTGGGCCTTTGGGGTCAGCCGGCAACCCCTTGGCCCGGACGAGTGTTTCAGAGTGGGGCGAAGCTGAGCAGGATTCCAGGTCCCGCCAGTTCTGGAACAGGAAAAGCTAGGCGAAAGCCGAAAGCACTGCGGGCTTGGCGCAGGGTCGAAGGCCAGCATGGCGAGGGGCCCTCAAAGAATACGGACGGAGCCACCGGAGGTCCCTGACGGAGGCAAGGCTAGCTCCACGGGCGGGGCAGGGGCAAGAAGTGGCTGCCGGTGAAGCCGCAGAGCTAGCACACAATGGGCGGGGGCGCGAGGCCAGGCGCGGAGCAACACGCCGCCACAACACGTGGGTCGCAGAGCTCGCGGGGCCCAAAGCAGCCCGTCGGCCCAGGCAGGGCGCGGCGCGGCGTACGTGCGCGCGCGCGCGCGTGCGTGCATGAAATTTGCGATCAGGCGTTGCTGCGGACAGCCCCGGCAGCGAGGAGGGGGGAGTTATATTGCGGGGTCCTTCCTCGCTCACCCTGGTTCCTCTCGGAGCGGAGACGGCAAATGGCGGACTTCGATACCTACGACGATCGGGCCTACAGCAGCTTCGGCGGCGGCAGAGGGTGAGGCGGCCGTGCACGGACTTTAGCCGGGTGCCGGGGACGGGCGGAGTCGGGGACCCCAGGGCGGCGGCCTCCCCGATCTGAACTCAGGGCGGCTAGAGGTAGGGTCTGGGCTGGGTCGGCAGAGGCCTGAAACAGGCGCCTGGAGGGCTGGGGCCTGGAAATGGCGCGCTCGGGGAGGGGGCAGTTAGGCTACTGGGGTCTTGCTCGCAGGGCGGATCCCTGGCTCTGCCGAAGACGACGTTTCGTCTTCCCCCTTTCTCAGCCTCAAAGCCAGGCGGTAGCAGCACTGAGCGCCCGGGAAGACGAGCTCCCGCTTCCAACCCCATCCCCCAGTATGGCAGAGCCAGCATGGGTCTCTGCTGCAGCCTGGGGTCGGGGCCACGGCCTGCCCCGCTTGGGTTGGGGCCCGATCCCCGCTTCGACCCTCCTGTTTACTTGCGCAGCAGGCGCCCAGACCGTTTTCGCCGGGAGGCCAGCCGACTGGGTAAGGTCGGGAGGCCGGGAAAGGGACAATCCACTTCCCCTTACGTGTGAGGAAGGGACTTGGTGACTGGAGCCCGGGAATGGTCCGGTTTACGTCGGAAGTGGGGAGACTAACAAAACAAATACATCAGACGGTTTTTTATTTCTCGGGGTAGAGTGCCTTATTGACAAGGTGCTACGTGCTTGCTGGCAGAAAATTTCTCCTAGTTGAAGTGCCCTGTTTAAAAGAAAAATCTTTGACTAGTGAATAAAAAGCTTATGGTGTTTAATTGCAAGAACCCGCATGGGATTACTTTTTTTTTTTAAATACAAGTTACCTCATACAGAATTTAGAAGATAGGCTATAAACATCTTGCTATTTGCCAAGGACACACTTAGCCTTTGTGTGCTTTTACAAAAAGATTACTTTCCCAGGATAACACCACAATAGTACCTACTGAGGTGTCCAGTCTCCTGGGTTTCAATCCCCAAAGTATCTTTGTTTGGTGAAGAATGATCTTTTAATGCCTTGGTTTAGGAATGGCTCAGAGGCTTGTTTGGGTTTGGGAGTGTACCCAATATCATTCATTACACTATAACGTGGAAGTGGAGCCACCTGTTATTTCAAAGAATATTTTATTTGCTAATAAAAAAGAAGTAGATGTTGGGTGACATGTGAAATAATGTTGCCTCTGGGGTAGGTTTCTAGAGATCAGATTTGTACTTGAAGTTTAATAACTAGGATTTTTTCTCTCCATTCATTTAGAAGTACCCAGTGAACCTACTCGTAAAACAGAGTGGTTCAATGTAAGGCAGACCCAAGGATTTTTAGTTGGTTTGGGACTACTGTAAGTCATTATACTGAGCCTGGGTTGTTTTTTGTTTTTTTTTTTTTAATTCTACCTTTTCACAGATTTGCCAGCTTTTCTGGTGACTTGAGGTGTTCAAGTTAGACTTTTAGTGGATGTCAGTTTTGACAGTGGGAGTGACTTAAAGTGGTCAAAAGTAAAATTCTCTTAAGATGCTATTTCAAATCTCAAAAGACAAATGAAAATGTTAGCCATTTGCTCAGATGTACTCCAAAAACTGGTAGGAGAGAACAGTAGCTAGGACTGTATATCAACTATAGCACTTTATAAACTTCCTAATAAAAAGTCCCTTTGCTGTTAAACATCTGCATCTGACCTTGAAATTTTCCATTTGACTTCTTATTCATGTAAAAGTAAATAGGAAATATCGCTCAGATTCTTAAAAACCTATTGGTGAATTTGTGTGTTCATTCAGATAGTGTCTGGAGTAGGTCCCGAAACTTCACAGCAGACCAGACTTGTAGTGTTGTGGACTGTGCTGAAGCTTTCCTATTCCCAAGAGTCAGTTATTTTATGTTATTGTGATCTCTGGAATTTAGCAAGGTGGTAGAATAGTTGACTGGATACTAGTTTGTGTTAATTTTAATAGTTGTTTGAAGTACATTCACACTAAAATGTCTTGGTGCTATTCCGCTTATGTTCAGATACAATGTTTAAGCATGGTAGAAGATTATACCACCTATAGAAAGCCAGTCTTAATGTTGCTTTGTTTGGTACTTTTGTAAGGCGCCTTCCCTCTAGCATAAAATACCTTAGCTAGATAAGATGCCTCAACTCTAAACCACTTGAGTCACAGGTAAGAAGAATTCAACTTTGAAATGTCCATTCATAATCTAAAAACTTGGTTTTTATAATTACACATTCCCCATAAGTTTATTTTATAGCCATATGTAATAACCAGTACAGTTGTAGAGAAGCAATACTGACTTGCTTTATTTTCCCAGCCTATAGAGGCATGTCCCCAGCAGCCAAGGAGAAAACCAGAGACCACACTGTTGCTCAAAAAGGAAGACTAAGCAAAAATCCTAATGATCAAGAGTTGATTATACCAGAACTTGAATGTTTGCTAAATTGTTCTGAGGTTCCAGTTTTTCCTCTGCCGTTACCGATAAAGTGGAGAGTGATGCTGATTTTACATTCTTAACTGCAATAAAGCCTTTTGAGTGTTTAACCTGAAATCATCAGTCCTGCAAATTGGGTTGGAACTTGGAGTTAGCGAGAACTGAGGTTGCTGCCCTGGCTAGCGTGGCTCAGTTGGTGGGAGTGTTGTTGCCCAGGAGACCACAAGGTTGTGGGTTCAATTCCAAGTCAGGACACATTCAGGTAGCAGGTTCAATCCCTAGGAGGGGCACATACAAGAAGGCAATTTTTCTGTTTCCGCTCCCCTCCCCCCAATTCCCATCTCTCAAAAGTAATGAGAAAAATGTCCTAGGGTGAGGGTTAAAAAAGAAGAATTGAGGTTGCTAGAATGGTACCTGCTGAAAATTGATTAAACTACCAAACTTAAAATATTTATCAGTTTCCAATTAGGGGGGTTAGAATTCTAAACTTTGAGTCTTGTAGGACTTAAGCTTGGCATCTCTGTCTAAATTTTTAAGCATATTTCAACTTAAAACTGGAAGGAAAGAAGTATATGATAGCTATTTTCACTGACACCAGGATCTGTAAAGGTATTGAAAAGCTTATTTTAAAATTGTTGACCTTTCCAGTGGCAAGTTGTTTGGGTTTATTGTTATCCTTCTCTTCACTCCCCAGTCTCCCAGTGCTTGATTCCAAATCACCCTCTATGGAGAGTGTTACAATTACAAATACTAGGTTTTATCAAGAAGTACCTGGGAGACAGTTCAGGCAAAAGCCCTGGCTTCAGAATCAGGCAGACCAGAGCTTGAGTTGCAGTTCAGCCATGTATTAGCTGTGTGATCTGGAACAAGGTCCCTCACCTCTCTGAGCCTCATTTCCCTCACTTGTGAGATAGGAACTTCTCTGTAGGGCTGTTGGGAATATTAAATGAGATATATCTAAAGTGCACAGCTCAGTATCTAGTACATAAAAATGCTTAGTTATTGGTAGCTATTGGTTTATCATTTTTTAATTCTTAAAATATTTCCTTTGTGGTTAGTGGGGGGGGGAGTTTTTGCTTAACTGGCTCTATTTTTAAATCCAAGTAAGAGAAATCTGTTCATAAGTATTATAAAATGAATACTAAGTAATTAGTTTTTTTGAAATTATTGGTTTGTTACAGAATTTGGAGTCATACCCGCTACTATTGCTCTACGAGGTCCTGCTTAGTTTGTTACAGAATTTATGGTTGGAATATTTAATATAAATGCCTCTGGGGTTTCTCAAAAGTGTTTTAGCATATTTTTTAATTCATATTTCTGCTTGAAATTAACAGTATTCTGGGAAGACTTGACATAATTTTAGTCTTCCCAGAATTTGAGAACATCTGAAGCAGAATGTTTGCGGGGAGCCGGGGGTGCTCAGTCCAAAATCAGATTCCATCTTACAGTTTTCAGCTTCCCCTGAGAAACTGAAGGGAGGGTTGGGCTGGAAGCCTGCCCTGCCTCTTGACCTTTTCATCAAAGTCTGCTTTTAAAATTGAGTGTCCTGGATTCTTTCAAGTTTTCCCCATGCCACAGTTTCTGAGTTTCTTTTTGATGGGTCCTTTGGATGTATTCCCACATGTTGATACTCCACTGAAAATATGACACCTCCAGTTAAGCATTTTACCCCAGTAGAGAGTGGATGGAGATGTTCTGGTCTCTCTTGTTCCACACACATTCTTCTGTGATTAATCAGTTGCGTTTTTGAGGTCTTGAATATCTGGCTTAGTAGAAAACAGCCGGTTTCTCATACCTGCTTCCGAGATAGGTTTTGGTTGACATGTGTATGAACAAAGGCACATGCTGTACTCTCAAGCCTTACACAAATAAGTAGTTGGAAAAGGTAGTATTTTAATAGCCTTTTCAGGTAATTATGGATATTCTTATTTGCTATCGTATTATACCAAGACTCAACAAGTGGTAGTTTACATAAAGGTTAGTTGATAATCTGAAACTTTATCAATAGACTTTTCATACTGTTACATTAAAATCCTTCAGCCTGTCTTAATATTTTGAATGACATGATACACAGTGGTCATTTGGGAGCTGTCAATAGACTGAGTTATTCAGATCTTCCAAATGTTGACACATTTCATTACACAGTATCAAAAATCATGTTTATTACTGTCACCATCAATTTCATCTGAAAAACTTCAGGTATTGGAAGTCTGTCGAGCTTACATTGATGAATATAACTTCTCTAAAAATCTTTTTTTTTTTTTTTTTTTTTTTTTTTGCTTGAAAGCCTGCATTTTATCATTGGCTACAGGTACTGTTACAGTGGTTTTCCTTGAAGTGACAGGCTTGCTTTATTTGTTTATTTTATTTGGGGGGGGAATAATTGATCTGTGGTTCTACCCATTTATGCATTTTCATTGGTTGCTCTTTGTATGTGCCCTGAGCAGGGGGTGAACCTGCAACCCTGGCATATGGGGGACTGATGCTCTAACCAACTGAGCTACCCTGCCAAGACCATACTGACTTCAAGAAAATGTCTGCCAAATATCCAAATCTGAATGACCAGTTTGTCAGTTCTCTCAGGTAGAAATGTAGTTTCATAAAAAGAATAGCTAGTTCACCTTGTAATCATTTACATGAGAGCTTTTCCTGGAGATAACCATTGTACTTCTGTAAGCAGCAGAAGTGCTTTGTCCCCATTTCATACATTAGATATAAAAAGCTGTCACAATTTAATAAAATTAATAATTTTTACTGCTTTATTAAGGATATTCTCTGTTGAACCTGGCTTTTCTCTCTCTCTCTCTCTCTCTCTCTCTCTCTCTCTCTCTCTCTCAAATACTGCAAGTGAACCATGAGTAATAGTTCAGTTTGGTGTTCTAACCAGTGTGACTCAGTTGGCCATCATCCGGCAAAGCAAAAGGTTGCTGATTCAATTCCAGCTGTGGGTGTGTGCCTGGGTTGCAGGTTCAGTCCCTGGTTGGAGCACCTACAAAAGGCAACTGATCGCTGTTTCTCTTGTGGAGATCTCTTTCCCTCTCTTTCTCCTTCCCTTCCTCCTCTAAAATGAATAAGTAAATTAATTAAATTAAATAACCTCTAAAAATGACTACAATATCACATATGAAAACTTAATACAACAGTCCAGTAAATATTTAGATTTCTCTAATAACTTATGTTTTTAAAAGATTTTATTTATTTATTTATTTATTTATTTATTTATTTATTTATTTGAGAGGGGGGAAGAGGGAAAGAAACATGCATCTTGTACATGCCTCATCCAGGGACCAAACCAGCAACCCTTTGTCTGAAGGACGATACCTAACTATTCGAGCCACACTGATCACGGCTTAGCTCATATATTTTGATGTGCAGCTGATCTATTTGGGTCAGGACCAGACAGGATTTATATATTGCATCTGATTTTTCTGCCTTCCAAATATCTTAATTGATAGGTTTCTCTAGTTTTCTTAGCTATTTGTAAAGGGGGGGTGGGGGTATGTATAGCTTTTTTCCAGATACTTTTAATACATTAAATTCTTGTAATTATGTGTGAAGTAAGTATAAATTAAAATAAATTTGATATTGGCATACATAATTATTAGTGTTAAGTATTCATTTCAATACTTTTTTTTATACAAGTAATTTAGATTTTTGGTTTTCCAAATGTTACATGAAGAAAAGGCTCTGCAATAAGCTAAGGTTACAGGTTCAATCACCAGTCGGGGTATGTACAAGAGCCAACTAATGGGTGCATAAGTAAGTGGAACAACAGATCGATGTCTCTCTCTCCAGTTCCCTCTCTCCTTCTCTCAAATCAATAAATAAAAAATTAAAAAAGGAAAAATGCTCTCACTTGATGCATTGAACTCTAGATTTTAAATGGTAGTCTTTCTATAGCATTTTGTAGTTATCTGAATAATTGAAAATTTTAAAATATAAATTGTTGAGTTGTAATTTATTTGTTGATCGTATGAAATACAACACTGAATGAAAAACTGAAGTTCCATTTAAATAATTGCATCTGGTTTGTAGAATGTCAAATCAAATAATAAGCATTCTAATTTAGGGGGAAAAGAACTCCTGGCCTACAAAGTTCAGAACTAATCCATGGAAATAGTTTACACCATAGTTTTTTTGTGGCAGTGTTCCCTGAGGACCAGTAAATAGATTTGAGATTTAAGATTTTATTTCCTTTGGAAAATCTGGGACTTTTGGATTGAGTAACCCATATGAAGTAAATTGATTACTCATTTATTTGCTTTCATTAATGTGTGGGAATCCAAAACTTTAATATATTATAATAAATGCCTTTTGCCTAGTAAGAAAAATTCCCTAAAAGAGTATGTAAACCAAAAGCCCCCTGGTGTTCACTGTTCACCTAAAACAAGGCTTACAGACTGCCTGTTGTGTCCTATTGATAGATGATCGAATTAATTTATTGGGTCCCGAACAGCATTTTTGAAGATGAAATGCAAATATACACTAACTCCGTATGCTTTACTGAGTTAGCGCTCTTGGGCAAGCTTTTATTTGTATAGTTAATGTGCAGGCATGTATATATGTATGCATCGTTAATCATGATGTAAAGTGTGTTTATTGGTGTTGGTCACAGCCAAAAAGTTTTTTTGAAAAAAACTTAAGTGTACCTAATTGGGGATGTCATCTAAATGGAACCCTGTCTTGGCTGGTGTGGCTCAGTGGATTGAGCACTAGCTTGTGAACCAAAAGGTCACCAGTTCAATTCCCGGTCAGGGCACATGCCTGGGTTGCAGGCTGGGTCCTGGTTGGGGGTGTGAGAGAGGCAACCAATCACTGTTTCTCTTCCTCTTTTTCTCCCTCCCTTCCCCTCTCTCTACAAATAAATAAATAAAGGAAAAATTTTTAAATTAAAAAAAATATGTGGAACCCTCTGGCATATTCAAAAATTTTTCTGAGTAAGAATACCCATATTAGTGAGAGAAGTTATTTGCAATGCTAAAGTAATTGCTGGGCCTGTGACTTCATTGCTTCCACCTCTGGAGGAAAGTATCAGATAATACAAAGTTCTGGAGATAAAACAGTGTACAAGACTGAATTCCTGCCTTAGAACTACTTTGCATTTTCCTGCAAGGCTTTTTCATCTTACAGATGTGATTAAATTATTAGAACCTCATTCACAGCAGAAAAGAGCTCCTTGAAATAGGGTACATTGAAGAATTCACCATAGATATTGCCCTGACCCCAGTGCTTACCAGAAACTTTCAGAGGCTTCCATGCACATTCTATAGTGAATGACATTTGTCAAGATGAAGGGATTTAATTTTGAGTGCTGATCGAGGGCCTTGAAAAATGAATGTACTCAGAGGACGATCTGCTTGGAAGTAAAGAACCTTAATCCAAGTTGCATTGAGCTAGTTTTTTAATGCGCTGCAACTAAAATCCATGTGGCGTCTTTGATGTGATCTTGGAACAGAAAAAAGGACACTCAGTAAAAACTAAGGAAATCTGAATAAACTCAACTTTAATGTATCAACGTTGGTTCAGTGATTATAACTAGTATATGTTACTAATGTAAAATGATAATAGGTGGTATAAATGAAATAAGGGCTTGGCTTTTGAGAGCTTAACCTTTTTTTTATTATTGTGTAGAAACTATGTTACACATTTTGACCTTTTTTTTTTTTTTTTTATTGTAAGCATGCTCACTGGGTTCTTTTTGCTTGCCTTGTATTTTAGTCTTCTAACGACGGTCTTATTGTGACTTTGTGTAGGATCGACATGCCAAATGATATATACTAGTAAGTGTTTCTGGGTGGCACAGGAAAGAGCAGGGTTGAAATCTAATCACTAATGAAATCATCTCAGTTATCACCTACAGGTAAAAATGGTCCAAATACCAAAGAGAAATTAATACTTCTTGGTTTCTTAGCATTGGTCTTGAAGTATTAAGCTTGGCAGCAACAGTGCTTAACTTGTGTATAGTTAGTTTTTAAATCACCTAGAAATCTTTATAAATTTTTTTCCCAGAAGTTAGCATATGTCTTTCATTTTTCATTAACTTTTGTAAATACTTTAGAAGTAAGTCTTAAGCACTTAATTTTCTCCTTTATCTGTTTGCTGAATCTAATCCCAGCCATAATTTTTTTTTTTTTTTTTTTTTTTTTTTTTTTTTTTTTTTTTTTTTTTTTTTTTTTTTTTTTTTTTTTTTTTTTTTTTTTTTTTTTTTTTTTTTTTTTTTTTTTTTTTTTTTTTTTTTTTTTTTTTTTTTTTTTTTTTTTAAGATTTAGTTGTTTTTGGAGAGAGGGGAAGGAAGAGAGAAAGAGAGGGAGAGAAACATCGACTGATTACTTCTCACACTCACCCAGATGGGCGACCAAACTTGAAACCCAGGCATGGCCCTGACTGGGAATCAGCTGGCGCTCTGTAGAATGACACCCCACCAACGGAGCCTCACCAACCACGGCCCAGCCCTAGTAATTTCTAATCTTCATAATTTTTCTTATGGTCACCCTTTAGTCTCCTTTCAGTCCCACATATCTTTGCTTACTCACGTATTGCCATCCTGTTAAGAGTTCAGTGCTCTCCCTATCTATTCCAGAAAGTAGAGCCCGAGTCCCTGTTCTGCTCTGCAGTGACGGCTCATTGCTGTGTCCTGAATCTTCTGCAGTCCTTTGCTCGGGTGGGATTTCCTCTTCCCAGATGCCTGGACACCCCCTCAGTTGAATTATAAGCTCCTTGAGGGCACAGACTGAGCTTTAAGTTTGTTATACTGCACTCTGTACTTCATGGACATTGAGATACTTGGTTGATGGGAGTGAAGCGAAGTGATTTGTCTGTGAAATGTTTTGGTCATACTTCGAGTTGAAAGTTGGATTTTGTAATTCTAAGGGTACAATTTATTACCTTAGCTATCATATGTATTTTGTTTTTTAAGATTTTATTTATTTATTTTTAAAAATAGGGAAGGGAGGTAGAAAGGGAGAGAAACATTAGGACCAGCTGCCTCTCACATACCCTCAACCAGGGTACTGGCCCGCTGCCCAGGCTTGTGCCCTGACTGGGAAGCGAACCAGCACCCTTTCAGTTCAGAAGCTGGCACTCTATCCACTTAGCCACACCAGCCAGGGCACATGTTTTGTTTTGATTTAAGTGTTCTTTTCTTTTATTGGTTCCGGAGAGAGGGAGGGAAAAAGCGAGGAAGAGAATCATAGATGTGAGAGAGAAACATCCATCTGTTGCCTCTTGCACACGCCCCAACCAGGGAAAAAACCCACAACCCTGGCATGTGCCCTGACTGGGGATCTAACCTGCAACATTTTGGGTTGCCAGACAGTGCCCAAGCAACTGAGCCACACTGGTCAGGAGTCACATGTTGTTTTAAAAAGCAATGGACTATCCCCCGAGGGACCGTAAGAAGGGATAATGAGCAAGGAGGATCATTGCTCAGTGGTGCGATGGTGTGGCCGGGGAGTTTGCTGCACAGACCTTCGTGTGTCCACTCTGGATGGGGAGGAGGGTCAGCCTCGGCCTGCCATTTGTGTCGTCTGTTTTCTGGTTTACGCATATCCGCTGCTGGTAGTGCAGTCCCCCTGCTGCTGCAGGCACACTGTGACCTCCAGCGGGTTAGTCTTCCTGTGACACGCAGCAGTTTCATTGAACTTTTATAAAGCAAGTGGTATTTGTGAAGTGTTTTTATGGTCAATTTTAAACTTCTTTAAAAAATAAAGATTTAAAATAGACAGGGAAACTTGAGGTACAGAGGTGATTTGGAAGATGTCCTACATCAAACTAAGGTCTCAAATGAGTCTTTTCTGTGTTGTTTTTAACCTGTTTTAGAAAGTGTTTTCATGTAATACAGCTTATTGGTTTAGTTAATAGCCCCCTGTAAACTTACATTAGTTCAAAGAATTTTCTGACACCCGGTTTTTTTATTTGGTTGATAACAGAATGTGTATTTCATTATGTGTATGTGCACTTTCTGGGATTTGTCACTCAGTTGCTGCCACACTGAACACTTCATAAACGTTGGAGTGGATAAATTGCAATCTACCTAGATGGTTCCACCTGGGGCACCCTGCGGTATCTCCAGGGCCACTGCTCAGTGAAAAGCTTAGAAATGCGTAAATCCTGTAAAACTGACTGCGTCAGATGGGGTATTATTTAGACCTGCTTCAGTAATTCTTGAAAGTGGTCAGAGCAGCGATTTTCAGCCTTTTTAAGAGATTTTATTTATTTATTTTTAGAGCTAGGGTGAGGGAGAAACATTGATGTGTAAGAGATATACATCAATCGTTTGTCTCTTTCATTACCCCTGCTGGGGACCTGGCCTGCCCCCCAGGCATGTGCCTTGACTGGGACTCAAACCAGTGACCCTTTGGTTCACAGGCTGGCACTCAGTCCACTGAGCCACACCAGCCAGGACTAAACTATTTATTTTTTAGAGAGATGGGAAGGGAGGGAGAAAGGGAGAGAGACATCAGTATGAGAGAGAAACATCTATTGGTTGCATCTTGTACACAACCCAGCCTGGAACCGAATCCGCAGCCCAGGCATGTGCCCTGGCCAGGAATTGAACCAGCAACCTTTTCTTTGCAGAATGACACCAGTCAACTGAGCCACACTGGTCAGGGCAAAAATAGGTATAATTTTGATTCATTCACACTGGATGTCTGTTGTTTTGTGGGTGGTTGTCTTTGTTGTTGTTGTTGTTGTTGTTGTTGTTGTTGTTGTTGTTAACCTAAATAAAAGAGGTTAGTGCCCCTGAGTAGTGAGGTATTTCATGTTTTAAAAATTCTTGAGGCACACCAGTTGAAAATCATTGGTCTAGAGTGTTAAGCCACTGATGGTTTTGTGACACTAGGGTGAAATGAGCAAGTTGTTGGATTTGAGTTAGTTTGCCTGTTTCCACATCTCTATCTCTTAAAATACTGCTTTCCTGAAATGGGATTCTTCTATCTTCCCACAGCTGGATTTTTAGCCAATTACATTTTTGTTAGTGCCCTTATCATCTTCCTACCATTCACCTAGGTGGCAGCAGCCCTTTTGAAAGCTCTCCTGGTTCCCTGTACTCAAAGGTCATCTGACCTTATCTCCTCAGTTCTACATGGAGCACCCTCTGTAAGTTTTTTGTTTTTTTTGTTTTTTTGTTTTTGTTTGTTTTTCTATCCAGCAATGTTTTCATTTATTTTTTTAACTTTTTAAAATTTTTTTTAATTGTTGTTCTTGTACCCTCCATAAGTTCTTATATAAACATTTAATGTACCCTTTAGCGAGCCTTCCTACCTCCATTTTCCTGATGCATCAGTCACACACGTGGAATTAATCATCTCTCTATCTTCCTTGTTACCTTAAATTTTTAAAAAACATTGTGGATTTTTGCTTTTTTGCATATATTGTACAACAGGTCCTCAAACAATTTCATTTCATTCAACACAGTTTCTTTTTTTTTTTTTCTTTTTTTTTTT
>PVKU01013580.1:0-28015 GCA_004027475.1 Anoura caudifer | reverse complement strand
TGTTTGTTCTGGTTCCCTGGGTTTATGGTGTGAACTCTGTGTTAGAATGCCTGTGAAATTCAATGGTGTTATCTCCTTCAGGTGTCCTGGTGTTCACTGCTTCCAGTGTCTCAGCTGTTGAAATGCCCCTTCTTTGGGGCCAACTCTGGTCTTTCCACAGTTCCAGGTTTTTTTGTTTTGTTTTGTTTTGTTTTGTTTTGTTTTTGTCTCACTTGTATGTGTTTAAAAAAGAGAAAAGTGAAGGAAAGGAAAGAAAGAAAAGAAGGAAAAGGAAATAAAAAAGTGAAAAGAGAATAAAGATAAGTAGAATGAAAAGAGAAAAAAGACAGGAAGGAGTGGTAAGCTTGGGAAGAAAGGAAGAAGGAGTAAAACAAGAAAGAAGTATTGAGAAGCCAAAAGGAGTTGAGGGGTAAAAGAGATCAAAATAGTGAAAAAGAGAAAAAGAGAAAAAAAAAAACCACAAAAAAATTAAAAAACCGAATAACACCAAAACCGCTAATTCTTGCTGTTATCAATCTTGCCAAGCTGATTTTTCTGGTCTTGAAGACTGTAGTGGCCGAGGGGTGACCATATTGTTTTTTATTTTTTTATTTTTCCCTTGTTCAGCATTCACTTTTCTCTGGCCTACTGTCCTCGGAGGTGTCCCTAGATTCTCTGCCCAGGGACCCAGGCGCGAAGTGTGGTTGCGCGCCCACAAGTCCCGATGTTCCTTGAGTCTTCCTTGCACAGGTTCCAACTGTCCCACGAACATGGTTCAACCCCTATGGTGCCCAGCAACTGCGCGCCCTGTAGCGCCGGGTCTCCCTGGGCGCGCTGATGCACCGATCCCCTCGCAGCTGTTTACAATGTCGGGCGGGCACAGACAAAGGTGCGCGCTCCAGCTCCCGCGTTAGATCCTCCCGGGGCTATGAGATCTTAACTCCTGTCTGTGAGATTTCCAATGACCAGGTTTATGCTGGCATGGCAGGTCCCTGCTTGGCTGTCCAGGGAGCGGATGCCCCAGCTCCCTCCCCTGAGACTTACGGCCAGCCCTGGCCCGGTTTCTCAGCCCTCGCCCTGGTCTCCGCACCGCCGGAGTACTCTCCTTACCATCCGGTTTTTCAACGTCCACTGCAATTTTCGATAATCTGTTTTCAAATATGCTGTGTTTCTGGTGTCTGTTTGCTGTGCTGCATTGAAAAATGTCCTGGTTTAAGACCTATGTGTGGGAGGCAAAGAGATGTACGTCCTCTTACCATGCCGCCATCTTCTCTCTCCCAACTTTTTAAATAAGTGATTCACTTGCATTTGAGTCTTGGATCTGAATTCTTTATTAGCCAAAACTCAAAGACCAGGACCTAACATCTGCTGCATTTTACCATTAACAGTATCCATTGTTCTTTCAAACCTTTAACTGTTTAAAGAAGTCAAGAAGAAAATAACAGCATGGTCTTCTTTCTGTTGATACCCATTCAGCCAAGGATCTTTTTCCAAAAAATAGTTACTTTCGTCTATCTGAATACAACCTATTAAGGCATGTAACAGCCATGACTGATGAGAAAGTTGTATTAGAAAACACCTTAGATTGAATAGTTCTCAAAGTGTGATTCCCATAGGCCAGACATGTAAAATGTTGGGCCCCGCCCCAGCCCTACTAAATCAGAAACTCTGGGTTAGGGCCAAACAAACTGCACTTTAAAAATTTGCCCAAGTTTGTGAATCACTCCCTTAGAAGGTGTGACCCCCTCACCACTGAATGGAAACTGTGAATCTTAACAAAACAAGAACTGTTGGAAAGATCTGAAAGTCAATAGACTTGATTCCCAAGAAGGGCTGATATTGTAGCTCAAGTCCAAGGGCAGGAGAAGACTGACATCCCAGCTCAAAGCAATTAGGCAGGAGGAGTTCCACTTACTAAAGGGTTAGCCTTTTTTATTCTTTTCAGTCTTTAACTGATTGGATGAAAGCCCCTCACCTTAGGGAGGACAATCTGCTTTACTCAATCTACCAATTCAAATGTTCATCTTATCCAAACCCCTACTCATGGACCACCTAGAATGTCTGAGCAAATATCTGGACACCCCATAGCCCAGTGAAGCTGACACATAAAATTAATCATCATAGTCATTTTGAAATTTATACTTTGTATTTCCATCAGAATTATATAAATATTCTTACCAATAGTTTCAAGTGTTCACCACTTTGTTCTTGCTGGACATGATGTGGTTAACACTAACCATAAAACAACCATAAATGAATTAAAAACACAGTTCATTGGAGACAGTAAGAAGACCTGCTGGTTTAGATTAAAAAGCCCATCATCACCATATGTTCACAAACATCACAAAATTCATTTCCGTAAAAAAGTGAAATTAAGTTTAAGTTAGTAAAATGGATTCCCCCTTTCTAGTGTACCAAATCATAAGGATTTTTTTTTTTGCCCTTCACACATATACAAACTTATGAGTCTTGCAATAGCACTTGCTTTCTATGGATGCACCTTTTGAAAGTGCTCTTACCCATGTAACATAACTAGATTATGGCAATAATTCTATGAACTCTCCACCCATTTTAGAGGTGAGATAACATGTTTAGGTAAGTTAAAAAATTAGCTAAGATGGAAATTATATCTTTCTCTCCCTAAATAGCCAGAATTCCTTCTGCCACAGTGCCTTGCAGTAAATACCTTTGGGTCACATTGCATGCAGAATTTTATCTTCAACATCCTGAAAGCACAAACATATTTAATGAACTAACTAAACTATCAGATATAGAAATAGAAACTAAAAGTCAACAAAACTAGAAAAGAGGTATATGCAACCATTTGATGCTAAAGTCCAAGGGGAAAATTTTTAAAAGATCATAGACACTTAATAAAGTTTATCGATGTAATTATTATAAGTTTAAAGCTGAAGGGACTGAAATGACATAACTATTTAGAACTGTATTTTAATTATGTACATGGGAAGATTTGGAGAGAAAAGTAAATGATTTGGCATGCTCCTGACATATGAACAGCTTCCTAGAAAAGAAAGTAATCATGTTTAAATTTTGAATAAGGAAGAAAACAATTAGGATAAAGTTTGCTTTCTCCAATTAGATTAAACTGACACATCATTATCTTAATCTTTCATGGTAATTTATTTTCAGTCATATCCAGGTCTTGGTGAAAAAGCCCTAAAACTTGAGGTGGCTGTCAGTCAGCACATCTGATCTAGTAGTTAAATTCAGCATTGCTGAGGATTACCTAAAGAAGAAGCAAAAACACACCCATTATTATTTTTTTAACTAGCTGCCTGAAGCCAAATTTATCAAGGAAATTGATTCCACATCCAGATTATGGAAATAGCCAGCGACATTTTCTTGCCTGAGCAAAATTACAGCTATGGGGGTTTTCTTGAGGATGTGTGATTCTGCATTGTAAATAATAATAATAATAATAATAATGAGAAAGAAAGAAAGTGAATGACTGAGAGACAGCAAGTACAAATTAATGTAGGCAGGCAGAAGAGAGAATGAAGAAAGGAGGGAGTGGGGGAAGGAATGCTGTTGGATTAGATTTTACAGATATTTATTTCATGAAGATGCAGAATCTAAATGCATCAAAGAAAACCCAAAGTAGCTTTTGCTCTGGTGTTACAGATTAGATAGATAGATAGACAGACAGACAGACAGACAGATAGCTAGATAGATAGATAGTTAATAGATCTGAAATCTGAATCTCACCTAAGGGTTCCTACATAGCCTTACCACAGATGAGGTAATACACATGAAATCCCTTGATAAATTGTATGGCAATAGGCATGCAAGACAAGCAGTAAATCATGACCTCAATAGGTTGTAAACAACCCCAGGTTTACAGCCACGATCATTCTTGTTTTCCAAATTGAAATGAAGTTTAATGAGAGGTGCAGAACATGGCAATGGTGTACCTCAGGACATGAGCATAGGATTGATCCATAAGTCAACTAGTATTATAGTCTCATTGACCTAGTTCCCTCTTCAAACTATAGATAATTTTGTAGACCACATTTGTTCCTCATGAATCGAGGATATGGTGTATATTAGAATACCTGGTAGAAGTTTTAAGGACTTGTTCTCACAGATTCTAAGCCTAAAGTGACCCTATGGGCAAGGGCAATGCCACTATTGATGTCATACATTCAGTAATAAGTATATACAATAGAATAAAAAATTAGAAAGGAAAAATAATATTCTCACAAAATCCTATTATAAAGAATGAGGTAATTTCTCCTCCAAATGATTCTATGGTCTCAGAAGATATAATGCTGTTACAGAAACACATTTAAACAAACATAAAGCTAAATGAACTCATAATATGCTGCTTCTGCTAAGGCAGGATGGTATAAAAGGAATAAAAGAAAAGAAAACAAAACAAAACAAAACCAATGCTCAAGACTTGAACAAATAAGATTTTTTAAATTCTCACACTACTTTCTTGGTGATCCAGGCCTTTTCAAATTTAAGAAGCCACCTCATATTTGAGGTGTTTGTTATTCTCTACACTCCAAGAATTACTCTTTTCATTTTGAAGTACTATTTTATTGTAAAAGCCAATTTGCAAAATTAATTATTCTCTAAGACAGTGATACTCAACCAGTGTGCTGCAAGAATTTTTAAAACATGCAATATCTGGCTATTTAGGCCGGGGCACTGACCTCTTTCCCCTTAGATTGTCAAATAAAAAAATGACAATGGCCAACACAACAACGACTGTGAGTGAATCAAAATTATACCTATACTCTTTGTCCGGTGTGCTGTAGAATTTTAGTAATTACCGTATGTGTGCCATGAGATGGAAAAGGCTGAAAGTCGCTGCTCCAAGGCCATCCTTTATTTTGTAAAGTGTGTATCTTTGTGGTTACTGTTGCCAAATGCTAAAGAAGCAAGGTTTGAAGGGAAATGACAGATTACTTCATCCCAATCCAATGTCATAATTTAGTTAACATAGTCCATACTTTACTGGTGCTTTTAAAAAACCAGGTCTTTTTGTTTTTTCACAAGGCAGGGATATTAGTCATGCCTAATAAGTACCCTTAGAGAATGTGGTTCTGTAATGAACATGGATAGTATACAAATGCTAGAATCAGTGCATTTTAATTTTTGTTAGTCCGTTTAGAATAGTGACAACTATTCTAACAATGAATATGTAATTAATAGCTACTTTCCTGTCAACACATTGAGGCATTTTCTTAGTGAAAAAAATAAAACATTTTCTTGCTTCAGAAGTTTTATGCTCTCTGTAGTACTCAAAGTAGGAGACCAAATGTAGTGATACACTTTTATTTTAGATGCTTAATATAATTTCCCCAGGTTTATGGAAACGAAACTCAGGTTAGAGAAATTTTCCCAACTTTTTCTACAGCTTCCCATTATACTTTCCTTTCTTTTCTCTCATTTTCATCCTTTCTTTAAAAGTAGCAGATTGACAGGAAAATATAGGGTGAGCTCTATGTAGAAATAGTCTCCTTCCTAGACCTTCCCCATTTTTAAAAGCCCCTTTTGATTATAGCCCTATGTAAAACATACTTGCGGTAGAGTAATAAATGTCAAAGTCATGTCACTTTGTTGCCCATGTGTGCTATGATTTATCAGTTGTATTGCCCTGGCTCTACTATTTCTCTTCACACATTATAGGACATGTCATACTTTCATATAAAAGCTCTATATGTGTATAACATACATAAATATATATGGATGGCTATCTATGTATTTGTCCATTTTATAGTAATGTAAGTTATAGTTACAAATAAATTTTATGTGGAAGATATTAAAGTGGCTTTTACATGCTTTCTAACTTTTTTAAAAATTATTTTTATGGATTATGGTATTACAGTTTTATATGTAGATGTGGTCCGTAGTTGTCCACTAGGTGTATGGGCTGTGAGATTTCCTGGGTGCTGCAGGCCAAGGCCAGCCCCAACCTGTGTTCTTCCTGGGGCCACCCTGAATAAATAAAGCAGTCTGAGATGTCTGCTACTTATGCTGGGCTTGGAGATTTCCAGGTGAAGCTAAACTGTGAATCTAGGCTGGCTGCTGCTCGTATCAGGCCTGGAGCCAATTAGCAAGTGGTACAAGCCATGGGGGCTTACTGAGAGCTCACTGAGGCTGAATGTTGCTTGTTTGATAGGATTTAGGAAGTTGTGAAGCATGAGCCAAAACCAGCCATTCATATAGAAAAATCTCAGTAAATTGGGTGTAACAACATCTCAGGGGATCTCCAGGGTGGGGCAAATAGTGTTAGGTTGATGGAGTCTCAGATATGACACTAGCCTGCCAGCAATGTGGCTGTGTCGGGGGAGGGCTCAGGAAGGGACAATGTCCTTTGCCCACCTTTCTGTCTGAGAGAAAACTGTCCCTCAGCTCTTTTCTTGATGCCAGACACTTGTAGGCCACTGGTGCCTTTCAAGCTGCTGTCCCAGTGCTGCAGAGAATCTGAATTAAGTCTGTGTATGGATTCTTTAAGAGGAACCGCTTGGGACTCTAGAAGTTTCTTCCACTCACTCAATCCCTGCTGTTTTTTGCAGTCAGAAGTGTTGGGGACTTACCTTACTGGCACTGGAATCCTGGGCTGGGGGCGCTGGTATGGAGCTAGGACTCCTTGCTCCCAAGATATCCCTGCAAAATTTTTATCCATCACAAGTGGATTTGGGACAAGCCCACATATGGGAGATTCCACATCTCCCTTCCTACCAGTGTGGATGAATGTGGTTTCTTTAATTCCATAGTTGTCAGACTTCCATTCAGCTCAATTCCTGACAGTTCTGAGTGATGGCTGTTCTATATTTCAGATGTAATTTTGTTGTGGTTGTGCGAGGAGACTAGCTGTGTTTACCTATGCCATCATCCTGACTGGAAGTCCTTCCTAACTTTCAAATTAAAGACTTTTAAAAATGAAAGCATTATTTATTAAATGTGGTTTTTAAGAAAAGTCATTTAAATGAGTAGGCATGTAGTAATATGGAATTTGGCATCCTATCATTCAAGAATAGAAAAAATTCAAGCATCTACTATATGTAATATAGCCCTTTCCTTCTTCAAATGCCATAGTTTATATAAGTTATATTTGTCTCATCAATAAAATAAGCATTTATCAACCAATTACAGTCTAACACATTTCACAAATGACAGTATGTGTGATGGTTACTATTTGGGACCTCACATGGTTTTGTTTGAAATAGTAAGTCTTTCCATAGGAGTCATTATTGATTTAATGTGGATTTTTTATTAGAAATGAGAGCACTGTCATGTATGACATCATCTCCTCCAATTCTCTTATTTTACAAACGAGAAATATGGCACCATAGCTGTTAATTGAGTTGACTAAAGTTAATACTGTCAGATTATCCCTCAAAGTCAAGTAGAGGGACTAGCATTCTGCCTGGTCCAGAGTCACGGGACCTGGGGGAATATTAGAAGGCTGTACTGGTATGATGTCAGACCACAGACATCAAAGACAAAACCAAAGTCTGAGTCCTGGCCATGAGCAGGCCAGGAAGCATGGGAAACTTCCAAGACAGTAGCAAAAGGGAAAATCATATTCAAGTTCAGGGATTAGAAAACTAGAACTGATCCAATGTAGCCTGGGAGGGCAGTACTGACTTTTTTTTTTTTTTTTTGCTCATGATACTATCCATGCATGAAAAGTCTTCCTCATCCTTTACTCAATCAACATTTCACCCAGGCTATACTCAGTGATCTTGTCTTTTTCTTAAGAGTTTTTTATTTTTGCATCATTCATTTGTAGGAGAATATATTCTTTTCTAAGATGATGGAGTTTAAGATAGCCTTGGATTATTCTTGCTGTCCTTGTGTGATTATTAACACAAACCCCCTTCTCCAGAATGCCATGGTTTAGATAATAAATTATATGGTCACCCGATTCATGTGGGATCTATTCTTTATTGCTTTGCCCTTTTAGTAGTTCCTTCATGTCTGTACCTAATAATGGCAAATACAATTTACAAACTCCCTGAAGAGAGTTTAAGTTAGTATGGTTATATGAGTGGCATGATTAGGTGAGGTTAGTTAAGGTTTTACTCACTTAACATTTTAATTTCTTTTGTATATAGAACATTAGATATTAATATATAACTTAATGTAACCCATATCTTTTTCAGTACCTAGACACTGATTACATACAGTAGATGCTTAGATTTTTTCTATTGATTCTTGAGTGATAAGATGCCAAAGTGCTCATCAATATAAAGTCCTAGCCAATCACGATACTTCCCAAAATTATAGCACTTACATGGACTCATTGCATGGATTTTAACCATATTACCAGAATGAATATAGAAATAATAATTAAATGACTAGAATATTTGAGTTATCTCCTTGTCATACTTTTAGAATCTGTTATTCTAAATTATAGAGAACATTGCAAAAAATACAAAGGGGGAACTTTATTCCACTTTTAAAAAGACTTCTCTCTATCCTACCAAAATAAATATTACAAGAAAGTTATTTCTCCAATCTAATGAAATAACTATTGTGCTAAATTTCAAGCTAAAGTAATTTACATTCAAAAACACCATTCATCTGCTTATTCTTGTTTAACTTCTAAACAAAAACATGGTTAGACTATGAAGAGTTAAATGAATCTACATTTACTGTACACTGGCCTCACCTATGAAATTCCACTCTTCAAATTTCAGTTCAGATGTCACCTCCATTGTGCATCCTTCCCTCTTGCCTCTTTTCTTTTTTCCACTTCCTCTCCTCAGGAGAGTTGGGGTCCCTACTTCTGTATTGTTATAGCACTTTTTGCAGATTGATATCATAGCACTTACTACACTGTACTATATTTTTTTACATGCCTAACTGTCCCACTAGACTGATCTCTTAGGATTCAGGAACCAAATCTTTCTCATCTGTCAATTTTCAGCATCTAGTCCAGTGCCTGGAATACACCATGTTTTTAATAAATATTTGTTAGAAGAATGAATCAGTGCTTCAGACATTCAAAAGGTTTTATCTGAATATTAAGTAAATTCTACATATGAAAGAAATTACAATCTTAAATGAGCAAACCACTAACCTAACAGACACACACACTTTTTACAAAGTTTGCGTTAATGAGAGATCTTTTCAAATACACAGAATGCTCATAATCACAAAGTCATTATGATAAAGTGAAGAGTAAATGATTTCCAAACAGAAAATCATTTACAAAAGGCAAGCAGGAAGAAGCACATGCAGCAATTTGAAGCAATGTAGTGAAACCATTAAAACCTAGGCAGCAATACGGATGATGGGGAACTGTGCTCAGAGATAAGGTGCTTTCATGTTAATAAAACTGTGAGGAAGTTGGACCCTGAATCAGGGCACAGATGTGTTAGTTCTGTCTACATGTTGCTGACCCCAGAAGTAATTAACCAAGGGAACAACTCGACAATGTCAGCATGGTCACTGTAGTTAAGCAAACAGCGAGAAAATCAGTCAAACTGGTGATTAGACATTTTGAAACAAACCAAATAAAAATAAGACATTTGGATTGAGATTTTCTTTCATCTATCTTTGCATTTTACACGGAGTCATAAAGCAAAAAATAAGTAGACTGTGCGCATTTGTTGCTTTTTCAAACCGTAAGTTTTCACAGCCCTCTCTGAATTACTGGGCCATACCACCTGAAAAATGAGGTAATTACAGTTTCCCAGGGCCCTTCAACTTACAACATGGTTGTAAGCCATGAAGGCATGTAAGGCCTTACAACATGGTTGTAAGGCATGTAAGGCATGTAAGGCTATAGCCTAGGAACCATTACCATGGATTAATGTTTACATATATAATCTTCTATGTATGCATAATCTGTGATATTATTTGGGTATACAACAGCACATACTGAAATGGAGTATAATGAGTTATCATTACATTCTTTCTCACTAATTGAAGTTAGGGTCCTTTAGGGGAAGTACCTGATAAGTGTGCTTATCCTCAAGAGCAAAGTGGGCCCTCTTAGGTCTAGGGCTTGTAAAATGGGAAGTGAGAGTGATAAAGAGACAATGCTGGCTAGACCCTTGGTGTTTATATATTAGCACTAGATGGGGCCACCTTCTTATCTACTTCCTGCTTCTAAGCAAGATTATGTCCATAACATTTCCACTATGAGGGACAATCCTGATCTTAATACCCTCCAAAGGAGATTTAAATGCTTTCATTTATAACCTGTGCCTGAGTTTTGACCACATTCATAATCAAGTCATTTTTTGTAGAGTTGACCTAAATCCCTCTTAACCCAGTAGGAATTCATTTCCTCTGCGTGCTCCTTAGAAGAGCAAGCTTATCACGTCCTTCCACATACTCTTTCAGACACTTGGTTAATAAGTCACGGGTTTAGAGAAGGCCTGAGAGGGCTGGGATAAGCACAAGCTCAATAGATCTTGATGCAAGCCTATGCTTGGAGGGTGGTCCTAAAAGTTACTCTTAATTCTCTGGGCCCTCACACTGACAAGCCATGACTGAGGGAGTGGGACTTCATGGGATCATCTCATGGAGGCTGATACTGGTATCCTGGACATAAACATTTTGCCTGCCATCATGCCTGCCCCCTCTCCTAGACTGTCCTCCTCTTCATTAAACGCTAGTAACACACTCCCCAGTCACTGTGGCAACCAGAAATGCATTCTCCATCTCCACATTTCCAGGTGTCCCATACTGGGGTGAAACTGCCTCTGTCTGAGACCTACAGGTCAGTAACCCCTAATTTATATTAAGATTTATACTAATCAATCGGGCTAAAATCAAACAGTTTGTAGATGCACAAAAAGAAAATTCAATAGTTTTCTTTGTTAAATTCCCACTTCTTTCTTTCTATATTCTAGGTCTGTGATAAGCCATAAAAGATAAAGTTAATAATAACAATCATTCTCAGTTACAAATTGTCTATTATCTATCAGATTTTCTGTTTGCCATTTCTTAAGTGTTACATTATTTAATATGTAACGAAGAATAGTATTCACTACAATTTCTTCCTGACTAAAGAGGTAACATTTGATTCCTATCACAAAATTAATATATTAATCCTGAAATATAGCTAGAAATTGTACACACTATAAATGCTAGTAGGAGTCTATACATCCATGTCCCAGGAGAAAATAAAATTTCAGAGTCAAGCTATACACGAAACTGCTCAGTGCTTAAAATTTGTGGACATAAATGTTTAACTTTTCTTTATTTAAAAAAACTTGAGTTTTTTAGTTTATTTCATTGATGAACTCTTAAAAGGGCCTTTTACTTTTCTACATGATATTAAAACAAAATGAGAAAGATAAAACTAATCTAGATTTTTTAATTTAAAACTTTTTTTAATTGTATAGTTAGTCCTAATTTCAACCTTAAATCCTTTGTGGTTAAAAATAATAAGCAAATTTAGAAGTAAAAATAAGTAAATTAGTGGGAGAATATTGGCTAAACTCATAAGAATTAATTTACAATAAATTTAGGAATGAATATGTAGAAGGAAATATGGACAGAAAGTACCAATCAATTTAGGTAGGCAAGAATTCATGAAAAACTCAATGGTGTTAAAGTTGGTAGTGGAGGGCCCTGGCCCAGTAGTTAAGTTGGTTAGAGTATCATCCTAATATGCCAAGGCTGAGGGTTTGATCCCTAGACAGGGCATATATAAGAATGAAGCAATGAATGTATAAATAAGCGGAGAAACAAATCCATGTCTCTTTCTGTCTCTCTCTGTCCACCACTTCCTTTCTCTAAAATAAAAAAAATTAAAGTTGGTTGTGGAGGACTTAACATCCGAGTTCCGAACATTTATAGGTGGGACACTGAAGCTTTGTGAGCACAGCAGACACTCTCTGTGGTCTGGTCTATAGTGAAGGCTATACCAACCAGGAGGACCTGTCTGAAGGCTATTATAAAAATGCTACAAGAGGAAAATAGGGTAGAAAGAACTAATAGGAGAGAGAACTTGCATAAGAGTCAGGATTCTCAGTGCCTCCCACAGCAAGGGAAGAGCATCTTTGAAGAAAGCTGCCAAGAGTAGAGTATGAACAAGTCAAAAGTGGCAGAGGAAAAGTCACTGGATTATTTATTAGGGGACCAGTAATGAGCTTCGAGAAATTTTGTAGACTTTTGGGATCTAGAGTTAGAAAAGAGATACTTTAGATCATTGTCCAGTCACCTTGGTTTCCTAATGCTGTTTTAATGAACTTAGCATTGATTGTATGTGCTAAAATCAGCAAGCATGGACTGTTCTACAAATAATACAGTTTTTCCTCATTGTCCTCATGTTTTCCTCATCCTACATTCCAGGCACTAAGATTATTCTCAACTCTTTGTCTGTTAAAAATCCATATCTCATCTCTAATCATGAGATTACTCATTTTTTTAACCTAGGCCTATTGCTTCGCAAACTGTCCATGCTAGGGCTATTACTGAATACTAGTATTTCATTCTCTTTTGTGGAAAATAGTACATTCAAACTTTAAAACTAACACAACAACAAATAACATACCAGTTATTACTTGGCTCTTGTTTTGGGAACGATATTTAAGATATTTAAGGATTAAACGTAGTAATAATTGTAAATACTAAATAAGAATCATAGGTTTCTCCCAATGATGTAATCAAGGGGCAGAGTTCAGAGCTCTGAATACCCTAATCATATAAGAGTTTGTTTTTCACAGCCTTCATGCCAGACGCTCTTTCTGGGCTGGCTAGTTTCAGTGCTTGTATAATAAGAATCCATTATGTCATCCTTGGAATACTGAACATTGGCAAAAAAACAACACAACAATAACAACAAAACAAACAAAAAAGCAGACACCACCTGCCAAAAAAAAAAACCCCACAAAGAAACATGTTCCCATCATTATCAACAGCTATTCTCCAAGTACATTTTATTCCAAGAACTGGACCTTGTACTTTTTAAAGCATATTAATTATTGTAACCCTTCTAGGAAAGTACCAAACAAGAGAATAATTAGTGACCTTTAGGCTTGCTGTGGGAAGTTAGGGATCACAGCCCATGATTTCTCAAGCTAACACTCCCTTGCAATGGATAAACCCCAAATATAAAACAGTGACTGCTTTGAGTCACATCAAATTTCCTTTGAGGACTAAATGGGAAGCAGGTGCTTTGATCTCTGGAGAGAGCCAATCACATATCCTAAATAAGGGCTCTTTTGGAACCCTGGATTTTCATAGTTTTACTTAAATTCTCTAGGCCTCTAAAAGGAACACTTATGAATACAATGTGCTTGTTAGTGACAAGGTAAAATTCAGATTAGCTTGGGAAAGGTAAAATGCAAGATACTCTGAGGCTTCTGGTTCACATATACTTCTGAATTATGAAAATGAGGTGAATGGTTAGCCAGGAAATGGAATGAAATTAAAATAGGTATGTATAAACAAGAATCAACTTCCCAGTTTCTTGCAGGAAAAAAAAGGATTTTTTGTTTTAAATTTTGTTGAAACTTTAAGATGTAGCTGTTATATGCTCTGCATAACTATGTCTGGTATGTATGTTCCACACACACATAGGATTATTGAGAAATTCTACCTTGGCTGGACAAAGAAATTTCAGAATGATGGCAAATTATGCATGTAAATGCAGGCAGATAATTAGACAGTGCGAACAAAAGCCATTAACAGTATCATATTTTCACCATACAGAGTCTGTAGTACTGATAACAGCCATCATTTATATTCACATGCTTCCTCGTACTGCATTTATGAGACAGCATACAGCAGGATTGATTTCACATATAAAGCGTCATATCTGCTGGATGGATATCCCATCTCAGCCTTAAATATCTCTGTCAAAGAAGTTTTCACAATGGTGTCCCCTGACATCTGTTTTTAATATCTCCTCTTACCTGCTTTTCTTATACAACAGGTTAAAAATTTTTTAAGCCTTTTCTAATATTGAGTCTCACTTCATGTATTCCTTGTATTCCTGGCAGAGTTTAAAGCTGTCACCCAACACCTGTCCTTTTTGTTAATGGGAATAATTGATTTCTGCCCCAGTGTAGATCTCACTGTGTATTGTGAATCATCTTCATGTGTCCCTTAGGTTTCTTTCTTTTCCTTCAGACTGAACACATCTAGTTAGGTTCACCTTTTATGACAAACCTTGTTTTCTAAACATTTTATCACTTTGTTTCTCTGCACAGTCTTCAATCTGTCATTGTCTCTTTTCTTTAACAGCCCCACATGAGTGAAGTCCTCCAGAGAGTATTTTAGCAGGAGCCAGAGAAGTAGGAGAACACAATTTTTAAACTCATTCCCAGTTTTTCTGTTTAAACAGTGAAACAGAAGCATGCATTTTCTTTCATAATGAAAGCCATGATATACAGGACCTATCACATAGCATGTGCTCATCAAGAGTTCTTTTACTATTTTTTTATTCTAACCTGAGGCTGGCTTGCTTTCTTTCTTTCTTTCTTTCTTTCTTTCTTTCTTTCTTTCTTTCTTTCTTTCTTTCTTTCAAGAGAGAGAGAAAGGGAGGGAGAGAGAGAAATGTGGATGTGAGAGAGAAGTATCAATTGGTTGCCTCTTGTATCAGGGATCAGACCTACAATCGAAGCATGTGCCTTGAGCAGGATTTGAACCTGTAACCTTTCAATTGCAGGACAGTGCTCCAACCAACTGAGCCACATCAGCCAGAGCATATGTTTTAATGATATTACTTTAACTGATAGTTAAGAGGGAGCCAAAGGCAACTTAGAGATACAGGAAGAGAGAAAGATTGGGTTAAATCAGTGGTTTCTAAATGATGGTACTTAGTCCAACTATATCACCCAGCTGCTCAGTTAAAACTAAATATTGAATTCTCCCCTGCCCACCACCCTGCAACTACTGACTCAGAACCTTTGCATGTGAGCCTGGGGAAACTGATATTTAATATGTGCCCTGGTGAATCCCTGAGCACAGGCAGGTTTGTGTCTCACTCTTAAGTAGAGAGAACTTCTGAGGCCCCTTCTAACCAAGCTTCTACTGTTAGTCTGATTATACTCTCAGGAGCTGAATGTTATCATTTGACTCACTTCTGCTTTATTCTTGTTATGCCACCTATTTTGGTCACAATCCCCCTCTCAAAAAGGAGCTAAATATATGGTTTAAAATACATGTGTGAAATACTGTTAGAGGATTTGTAACTTTCTCATAAAAATGTTAATTCCTGAAACTTAGAAATGCAAGGCATAATCTTTAAACATGTGGAAAATGGAATCCACAAGGGATAGATTCAGCTGCTCAGGGACTGGACCTATATCTACATCATTTCCCAGTACCTATTCAATGCGTACCACAAAGGTGTTCAGTCCAATAAATATATGTTGAATGCATTAATAAGTAATGTAATTTAAAAGGTTACTGTTATATTCATATGCTCTGGATGACTACAGGTGGAAAAACTGTGAATACCTAAAGTGAAAAATGGACATTTATTTACAGGGTAAAATAGGTGTAGGACTTACAAATAAAAACAATGTGTTCATCACATTTAGCACATTAAAGAGCATGTAGCTTTATTTTTAATTTTTTGAGGTATCTCCATACTACTCTGCTTTTTAATACAGTGATTCCACTTCTGGGAATATACCAGAAGAAATGCAAAACACTAATTTGAAAACAACAGAAGCACCCTTAATGTACATTGCAGCATGATTTATAAACCCCAAGATATGGAGGCAGCCCAAGTGCCCATCAGTAGATAAGTGGGTAAAACAACTATGGGACATTTACACAATGGAATACTACTTGGCCGTAAAAAAAAAAAAAGAAAAATTTTACCCTTTGCTACAGTATAGATGGATGTGGAAAACATTATGATAAGTGAAAGAAGCCAGAGAAAGATGAATACCATATGATTTCACTCATATATGGAATCTAATTAAAAAACTGAACAAGCAAAATAGAGACTCATAGAGATCAGGATGACAGCTTTGGTGAGGAGGTTAGGGGGTGGAGAGATTGAGCACAAAGGAAAAAGGATTCACGGACATGGGCAACAGTGTGGTGATTGTGGGGGAGGGGGCTTAGGAGGATAAGAGGGCAAAATGGTAAAAAAAATACAATAAAAATTTTTCAAAAAAAGGTCATGTAGCTTTGAAAAACCTACTATTTATTCAGCCTTTTATAGACTGACTTATATCCAACTCCATTTTATAAAGGCTTTGAGCTAACTATAGAAATTATGCAATATTATGATATAATGAGATATCACTTATTTTTTAGTCTTTGGCCAGAAGGTCAAGGTGTCACTTAAAAATACATTACCAATCTCACTTAGCTTTTGGCTGGCAGTGTCTGTCTGGTTTCATTGTGAAAAAGAGTAATAAGTTTCTTTCTATCAAAAATAGGATCAAGTTCTTATTTAATACTATATTTTAGCTTTTTTAGCTATGGCAGACTTAACAATTTCTTTCTTTTTTTATGGAAGTAAAAAAAGTCCTAGATAATATTTCTGAAATCTATTACAAGGCTTTTAAAAGAAAAAGAAATATGTGTTAGAAGATGGGTCCCAAAATTCTTGACCTTTTATCTCTACTGAAAGAATCATTTAAATTCACTTAATCCTTGTGGTTCACGGAGGTGTAAGAATGTACAACTAAAAGCATGAATACTTTTATCAGCAAGAAGTGGAACAGAACATGAAGAATAAGCACAGGCTCCTTTGAAGTGAGAGGGGAAGCAACATTTAATATCCCCAACATGTCTATCTCTAAGGAAATGGCTGATAGAAATAAATGCTGACTCAAGATATACAAGATCTTCTGCTTTACAATTTTTAGAACTACAACTGATAAATATGTCTCAAAGACAGAAAAAAATATAAAGAAATAAATAATATCAATGGTTTATTGTGATGACTTTTTAGTTCTGTAATATGCTTAGGATTTGCCAATAGAAGCTTATGAGCACAGTCTAGGAAAGTTAGAACTATTTTTCAGTTCTCTCTTTAAAGGAAGGAAAGAGATCAAAATCGCTTTGACACTCTCAGTCAGAGTTTTCTATCTAGAAATGTTTTGGAATTAAGGCAGTATTCTCTGATTTTGGTCTTTCACAATACAGAGTAATGACAACCTTCCTCTTAAAATTAGGGATTGAAGTTGAAATAGAATATTAAAATGTGAGAAATTTTAAAAGTGTTTATATGTTAAATTTTAGTAAGTCTTTTAACTTCTCCCTTCTATTGCAGAGTTTGACCACTCTTGTTATCAAATTATAGCCACAGTATAATCTAATAATCCCCAATTCTTGCAGTATTATCAAAATTAAATGTTACTTTAAGTTCCCTCCAAAAGCCTATCTTTCATTATTATTATTCCAAATAATGTAAGCTGATGTCATCAGAAAAACATTAATAATGTATTTTTAAAAATTGTAAATCAAGGTGCAATTTAAATACAATAAAATGCTACAAGATTGATGAGGCTTCTCAAATGTATACATCTATGTAACCACCATTCTAATCAAGATTCAGAACATCCCCATCACTCCAAACACTCCATGTCTCTTTTCACACAAAGCTCCCTCCCCATCACCCATCTATCTCTTCCATACAACCCTCAGGCAACTACTAATCTGCTTTCTGTCACTATAGATTAGTTTGTCTATTCTGAGATCTCATAATGAGATACACGATGTGTATCCCTGTTGGGGTCTGTTTTTTTTTTTTTAATGATCATAATGTTTTAATATTTATATATGCTGTTGAGTTATATCAGTAAATGTTCCATTTTATTGCCAAATAACATTGTATTATAAGATACAGAATTTATGTGTTCATTTACCTGTTGTATTCAGTTTGTTTCTTATGACTTTGGCTGCTATGAACATTATGCATAAGCCTTACTGTATTTCTTTTGGTTAAAGCAGTTATACAGTCTTAATTACATGTTTATATTTCTAAAAATTTAAATGACATGCATGTGATATATAGATTTCACATGCAAGTAGCATAATAGGATCTGAGATAACTTTTTGCAAAAGTTATTAAATAAGACATTGTTCTCTTTCATGACCTTTTATTTGGTTTTAGATTTTTTAAATTTTCTTCAAAAAATTTCCAAATATTTAAAGAACTTGAATTAACTTGAATGACTGTATCTTATAATTTTTATTCTCCTATGTTTACATTGTTGATAATTTTCTCTACAATTTTAACATACATTAAAACATGCAATTTATTCCCAGTCACATTTAGAAAATGTGCTAACCTAACCACATGGTTCATAATTTGGTGAACTTGAGAGAGGCATAATGCTTACATATAAATCACAAGGTCAGCATATGAGTTTTCCATAATATCAAGAATGTTTTGTAACAGGGAAGGCTGAAGTTTTCAGTAAATTCCCATTTCTTTCTGACCACTGGCCCCTCCCCAACTCCCACCATGGTACTAAGAAGCAAGAATACTTATAATACTTGGAGGATGGTAGACCTTAGCTTGGAGATATGCTAATAACCAGATATATTTTTGTCCTTCTTTAAACATTCTAATATATGTGTTAGTGGTAGAAATTCCTTCTATTACCACAGTGGGCCCAATATATATATTGGAATACACAGACACACACACATACACACACACACACTTAATCTTCATGTATAAGAGAGAACACACACAAGAAACTGAATTTAGAAAGTACTTATACATTGTTCCTATCAGTGCCTTAAATTTAAACTGTCTTATGAAAATTCCATTAGTTTACTGGCTACAAAAAATATTCCTATTACCCTCTTAGGAAAGTGGAGGAGAGGATAAAAATGTTAATGGTTGGTTAAGTGTAAGTCAGTTAAAATATTTTTTGAACCACTTTAAATGAAGCATTCACCATTCAAGCAATTAAAATAGAATAGCACATGGTCTCTGAATTCCTCCTGAATCTTAAATCCTGTGGATTCTCATAACTGTAAGATGATAATGCATACAAAGCTGCACTAAACATTTACAAATTAATAACTTGCAAGGCTCTTTATAATGACCCTCTTTCCTTTATCATAGTCTTTGTAAATCATGAACTCATATTCTGCCTTCCATTCATTTTAAATAGTTCTTAAATCCTTTCCTTTGTGAATCTGCATATGCTGTTCTCTGCATAGAACTCATTTCCACCTTGCTAACCTCTATTACCTTTTCAGGACTTTACATAGACTCCACCTTATCTAAAAAGTCTTATCTAAAGTACTTATTCTGGTTAGGTACCACTCTTACAAGCTTCCATAAGCCCTCTCTGGCTGCTGCTAACTTTACTTTATTATCATTTCTCTGGGCTTCTTAACATTCCTCACTAGTTGCAAGTGCTGAATGCAAGAACCATGCATATCTCAATCTGTCTTGTGTGCTGGGGGTTATTTCAAGGCTTGGCACATAGTGAGTATCTTAAAAATATTTGTGGGTGAATCAATGAATAAATGAGGTTGAATACATACATTCTTGAAGAAACAGGAATAACAGAGTGATGCTTAGCTCAGATGAATTAAGGCAGGTTTCTTGAAATAGGAGAGCCTTGCTGCAGATACTGAAGAGAATTAAATCTAATAGCTCGGGAGAACAGGTTTGTATACTAGGTTGTATAAAAGGTAGGTTAAAAAGTCATATTTTAAGAGTAACAAAAGATTAGCTTTACCAAAAAAAACAGATAGATTGTAAGTGAAAAACCAAATGAAAAATGGAGATGAAATTTTTTTAAAAATCAGTGGTAAAGGATTTTAAGAGTTACACCTACAGATTTATACTAAAAACAATCCGTAAGCTCATCATAAATAGATGGATATCATGCTGAAAATAATAGTTGAAGAAAAATATTGATATTTAATCATGTTTGTAAAAGAAAATGTCAATGATAGATAAACAAGTATGTACCTGTCAGTGGTGGATCCAAAAGAAGAAGGTGGATGACATTTACACTGCAGAAGGGAGAGAGTTATTCAGCCCTGTTTTCTATGGTTTACCTCTAGCTGGAAGTATGTGAAGCTTTGGGTAACATCCTTAGGGGGCTACTGAGATACTTAATAGCAACACAGTGTCAATTTAAATGGACGCCAGTAAAACATGGGCTAGTGGTCTGGAAAGGAACATTCTGTTCATTCAATAAACATGCTCTCATCTCATTTTCTTAAGGCTTTAGGATTCGATTAAGTGTTAAGAGCTGCACGGGGAAACGCCCGGGTTCTGATTAGATAATAACCTGGTCATTAATTTTTTATATTTACATATAATGTTTCTCATACTATAAAACTAGTTTTTAAAAGCTGTGAAAAACAATGTATTCAAGTATCACACAGTGTATTACCGATTTATCCTCTGTGATCAAATAAATCTGGAACAAAGAAATGCATATCCTAACCACTGAATTAAATAACACATATATGGACTGGGTGCTGTATTGTGTAAATAATTAACTGCTACTCAATGATTATGCTAACTAGGCATACTGTAGTGGATGAAATTAATGAAGATTTTGCTTACAAATTGAAAGCTTCCCTACTAACCATTTCGTTTGTTGAATTAAAAAAAGGAGCTTTGCAATTTTTACATTAACAATCTTAATGTGGAAACATCCTCTCTAACACTGATACTTGTAAGGGATCAATATATGGTGAGCATGATGTAGAGGAATCATTCAAACGGATGGAAAACCAAGCACACCAGCAAGGCAGCATGCTATAGGAGAAAAGTGGTCACTGTGGAGAACCAAAGGGCTAGGTGTTTATCTCATCTTTGCCATTTGCTGGCTGTGTAATTTGGCCAAGGTCCTTAATGTCTATGAATCTCAGTTTCCTCATCTGAAAAGAATGGAGAATAATACCTATCTCCAAATGCTTTGTGTAAAGTATATAATACAGTGCTAGGGACAAAGTTGGTGCTCAATTAATGCTTACTGTTAAATATTAGTGTCATTGAGATCATTTTAACTATATTATTTCACTAGTCCCTTTGAAGAAAAATATACCCGGGAACTTTGCATTATGCTTGTGTAAAACATTCTTATGACAGAAGCATGCTCTATTAGCATGTCTCTGCATTATCAGTCACTCAGAATCAGCAAGCTCTTCAGTTGGAGGAAAGTGACTAGAACATTTGTTTTTCTCCTTTAGAATTACAAAGGAGAAATTTTTCTCCCAGTCTAGAATTATTTCCCACTCTCCACTACATGCTCCCCTCCCCAAATTCAAACTTTCAGAGGCTTTGAAAGGAAAAGTGGCAAAAGTATTACTCCCCTTTGGGTAGATGAGATCTGCCCATTCTGCCTTTGGTTTTTTCCTCAAACAATCAGTTGACCAGAAGTCTGTAGTAGTGCTCACCTAGCCACCGTATGTGCTGACCTCATTCATCCCTCAAGTGATGTTTTCTCCAATCACACTCTTTACCTAATTACACTCATTACTACACACCCGTCCATGTTTTCAGGGGGTTGGGCTCCATCCCATCCACTGCTGGCTCTGTGGTAAAATTGGCTGCTTGGTACCTCTTCTACCTTGTATATCTTTAGAAAAATGTCCTGCCAACATAATTGTGCTGGCTAGGACAAAGGTTGTTTTATTTCCAAAGGCAAATGTTTATTAAAAAGAAAGGATTGAGCACAGTGGAAAGATATTTTCATCTAGACAGACTTAAGGTCAGATTCTTGTTCTCCGACACAGTGGCTGTGTGATCACTAACAACAGCCTGGAGTCTTAGTTTTCCAAGCTCTCAACAGAACTAGTTTGCAGCTTTGTCCCAAGAAACAACTAAAATCACAAACTGAAAAGCCTAGCATGAGGCTGTTTTTCTCCCTGTTCTCCCAAAAACCATTTTTAGATTTTGTCAGCAAAATTTATAAAGTCCCTTTAAGCCAAATCAATCTCTCTCTCTCTCTCTCTCTCTCTCTCTCTCTCTCTCTCTCTCTCTCTCTCTCACACACACACACACACACACACACACATACACACACACACAATTGGAAAGACAAATCATCCTAATGTTTTAAACTTTTTACGCTAACTCTGGTAGAATCCTTCAGTAAAAGCTCTCTAGAGTCCTTCTATTTCTCATTAAAAGAGTCCTAGAGTTAGAGTTAAGGATTTCCTTTCTCTCTAATGAAAAAACATAGTCTAAAACCTTTCTCAAATGATGGATCAGAGAAATTGAGTCAGCAGGATACATGTACAAGCTCAAACACAGGCAGGATTTGGGTTCTCCCAGTCCCTGAGCTTAACTAGGAGTGCTTACAACTTACTTGAAAGAGTTTCATCTCTTAAGTGTACATTTCAATAAAGAACTTCTATCCTAAAATGGAGGCAACATAATGTAGTATAAAAATGAATCAGTTATGTAAAATAAATAATTTTAAGTTCCTGATGATTTACTGTATAATTTTGAGATAAGGTTAGTAAATGTCAAGCCACTTTATATGCAGAAAGAAGGTGATTTCTCCCTGTTGGCATATGTAATTGTTTCTTTATGAATCATCTAATACAGTGTCTGGAACATAGTAGGTGCTCTCAATCCATGGTAGATAGTTACTATTTTTTTGTAATTATCAGTAGGAAGCCTAGCTCCCTTAAATAGTGTCTTAAATTGTTCATAGATACTTATAGCCTGCTCTTCCCAGGCCTTTTTCTCCTGATGAACAGGCATAAACAGTCACATACACAACGCTTCCAGGACACAACTGTATTGAACTAAAATCTCCTTCCTTGCTCTGTATCTGACGTCCAACAGAGCACAGAGAAGCGTTTTCAGCATCCAGCCATCGTTTACCCCTGAGTCTTTTCTCCAGGCTAAATATCCTCAGTTTTTTCAGTGTTACTCATATTTCAGGCTTTCTAAGCATTTCACCAGTGGTCAGCCTCCTATGTAAGTTTTACTGGATCTAGACACAATCTAGTTTCTAAATAGTGAAAATACTAACTTGGGACAAAAAAAAAATCACCTAGGAAAAAAAGAATTTAACTGAAGAAAAAACTCCCCCCCCAAGCTAATTATATGCAGTCTTTTATCACAGAACGATTTCAGTGAACAATTTTTAAAACTAAGAAGGAGGAACATTTAAAGGTCTGTTGGCTTGTGTCTGCTGCCCTCCTGCTGTCCCACCAGGACATGGCCAGGAGCAAGATTTCCAGCATCCTCCTGCCCTACTTTTTAAAGTACCTGGTCTATAGTGCATGATATTGCTTTTATTTTTGGTATCACGAAATCACTCATTTTTTGAAAGTTAATTCTCTAAGCAAGATGACTTCTTAAAAACAAATTTAAGCTCAACAGAATTAATGTTGCTCATCTTACCTACTTTGGAAGTGATTAAATGTAGCCTAACATTCCAACTGTGGCAAAATTTAATATCCTTGGCTGAGCTATAAATAAAGAGTACATTAATCCTAAATTACTATTGCTTTATAGAGATAAAGTTATATATTTGGGTTAATAAGTAAGTACATGCCACAGTTACCTTTTTCCTTCATCCTTAGGCAAATAACAAATGTTAGTTAGCCCAGATTAAATCATGTGAACCTTGCATCGCCTTTCCCAAGCCTTGATCATTATATATGTTTCAGTCCAAAGTAAAAAGTTCCTTCCTTAGTCTAAGCACTGCTTGCTACCATGCACACTGGTGAAAATAAATAAAAGATCTTCAGTTTTTAATAGACTGACCAATACGATTTTTTTGGAGTTAATACTTTTCATACCCATTTTAAAAGCTGAACAACCTTCCATTCGTGATGTGTTGACTATACGATGTTCCCACTACTTTATTCTTCTTTTAGATATATTTTCATCTAGTTGAGATAGTGATTGAACCAAGATCAACATTAGCTGTTACACAGGGGAGAAAAGTCAAGTTCCGGGGACAGCACCTCAGTCAACCTTCCCTATTTTGAGTTCATTATTCCATGGTGTTCAAACACTTTGCACAACCACGATGTGTACCATGAAGATGGTGTGTTTTAACACCTCATCCCAAAGCTAAACTTTTATTTGTCAACTGGATCTCTGTTCTCTTTCTTTCACTTCTATATTCTCCCTGGACATTTTAATCTATTTAGCATTTTTCACATTTAATGTTTAACCTCTTTTAACATTTTTTTTCTTTTATTCAAGGAGAGCTTTGGATTTGCCCTCTACATTGTTGAATTGATAAGTCTGTCCTTTATTATCTCCATGGTAATGTAAGCCTGTTATTTATTTGTACTGGAGTCTGTGCTTATTGAGGCTTAGTCCATTTTTACTTCATATTGCTCCACAGTTTGCTTTCTCATGATCATAGAAAGCAGTATGAAATAGCTTGTAAGTGCTTTAAACTTTTGAGACTTGAGTGTCAGAACTTTGATGCTAAATATGCTACTTACAATTTTTTTCTCTTGGATACATTATCAAATTTCTGACAGCCTCAGGTTTCTCATCTTTAAAATGGGAATACCACTAGTATTTCCAAAGAGTTACTATAAAAATTAAATGACATTATACATGTATTATACTTAGATGTCTAAAACCTAATAATAATACCAAAAAAGACTGCCATGAATAGAAGTAAATCCAAATCCTCATCTCATAGAGAAAAAATGCCTTTCTAAACCTCACTGAAAAAAATAAAATAAAATTAACATTTTCTAAACTATTCTGCTATTTCCTGTAATAAAAAATCCTTGAGGTAATATTTTTCTCTTTTCTCCTATATCTCCATTGCTCTTCTTCTGTACTATTATCCTTAAATGATAAATGAAGTTTTTTAAGTGTATTTTCTTGACTATGTTATTAGAGTTGTCCCATTTTTCTCTCCTCTTTATTCCCCCTCTGAACTGCAGCCCCCCTCCTACCAGCATTTCCCATCTTAGTTCATGTCCATGGGTTGTACATATAAGTTCTTTGGCTTCTCCATTTCCTGTACTATACTTAACCTCCCCCTATCTATTCTATGCCTACAATTATGCTACTTGTCCCCTGTACCTTTTTCTTCTTTCTTCCCCCTCCCCGCTAACCCTCCATGTGATCTCTGTTTCTGAGATTCTGTTCCTGTTTTAGATGTTTGCTTAGTTTGTTTTTGTTTTTTTTAGGTTCAGTTGTTGATAGTTGTGAGTTTGTTATCATTTTACTGTTCATAGTTTTGATCTTCTTCTTTTTCTTAGGTAAGTCCCTTTAACATTTCATATAATAAGGGGTTGGTGATGATGAACTCCTTTAACTTGACCTTGTCTGGGAAGCACTTTATCTGCCCCCCATTCTAAATGATAGCTTTGCTGGATAGAGTCATCTAGGTTGTAGGTCTTTGCCTTTCATGATTTTGAATAGTTCTTTCAGACCCTTCTGCCCTGTAAGGTTTCTTTTGAGAAATCAGCTGCTAGTCTTAGGGCCAAGATGGAGGCATAGGTAGCTATGCTTTGCTTCTTCACACAACAACAACAACAAAAAGGATAACAACCAATTTAAAAATGAAAAACAACCAAAACTGCCAGAATATTGAACTGTATGGAAGTCTGACAACAAAGGAGTTAAACAAGAAACATTCATCCAGACTAGTATGAGGGGAAGAGAGGGGAAGCTGGGGAGGAGAGGACACATAGCAAGGGGGTGGTTGGTGGACTTGGTGGGTAAGTCGGCAGCTGACAGACCATTTGGTCCCACAGTCTCATGGGGATAAACTAGGAGGAACAACTGGGGAGCAAGACAGACCATGTAACCCAGGGTTCCAACATAGGAAACTAAAGCCTCAAAACCTCTGGCTGTAAAAACTTGTGGAGGTTGCCAGGGGGGAGAAACTCCCAGCCCCACAGGAGAGTCTGTTGGATGGGTCCACAGGATACTAGAACACACAGAAGTCCACCTCCACCCCAGAATCAGTACCCAAAAGAGCACAATCTACTTGTGGGAAGCAGGGGAAGTGACTGAAAGTGGGGCAAGAGCTGAGCAAGCAGCACTGTTCCCTCTCTCACCCCTCCCACACAGACAGCACCACAAAGCAGTGACATGGGTTGACTTGCCCTAGTAAATACCTAAGGCTCTGCCCCCTACAACCTAACAGGTGTGCCGAGACAAATAAATGTGGCCTCAATGAAAGAACAGATCAAAACTCTAAGAAAAGAACTAAGGAACGAGGAGATAGACAACCTATCTGATACAGAGTTCAAAACACTGGTAATCAAGATGCTCGCAGAAATGATTGAGTACATCACAAAATAAAGGAAGAAGTGAAGGCTATAAAAAGTGAAATAAAGAAAAATATACAGGGAATCAACAGTGAAGGGAAGGAAACTGGAACTCAAATCAAAGATTTGGAACAAAAGGAAAAAATAAACATTCAATGAACAGAATGAAGAAACAAGGATTCAAAAAAATGAGGAGAGGCTTAGGAACCTCTGGGACAACTTTAAACATTCCAACATCTGAATCATAGGGGTGCCAGAAGAAGAGGAAGAGCAAGAAATTGAAAATTTATTTGAAAAAATAATGAATGAAAACTTCCCAAATATAGCAAAGGAAATAGACATCCAAGTCCAGGATGCTCAGAGAGTCCCAAAGAAGTTGGATCCAAGGAGAGACACACCAAGACACATCATAATTAAATTACCCAAGATTAAAGATAAGGAAATAATTTTAAAAGCAGCAAGAGAAAAGGAGACAGTTACCTACAAAGGAGTTACAATAAGTGAAATTTTTGAACTGTGATGTATAACTATTTTACTCTATCTGTAAAAAAATCTATACCTGTCTACACCTGATAAGACTGGTGAAGGATTTCATCTCATTTATATGGATAAGTTTATTTCTTTAAGAAGTTAGGAGAGGAACGAGTAAGACTTACAGTTAGCCTGCCCTAACCAGTTGAATCAATGATTATCAAGTGCCTTTAAGTTTATCTTCACAGAATCTTAGCATTTATAAGTATTTGCAATACTTTCCAATTATAATGAAGTTATAGAAAATGACTTTTATGTTTCTAACAAACTACATCAATGAAGCCAAATAATTTTGTCAGAAACCTGCTGACATAATGAAATCTTCCTTTGATATATGTATATTGAGTTCATTCTTGTATTTGGAGCTTTACTTTGTATTTTGTTACTTCATTCAGCCAATATATATCAGTTTTTTATAGAACAGGAAGTCAGTATCTTAAATGAACATCTGTTTGTAAAATTTCTTATCTACTGTCTGAATGCTAGAAAAAAATCCTTCAAAATGAGACCATAAATAACTAGAGTTCCAAAAAATTAATTAAACTTATTAAAATAGCCACATATAACTGTTAAATTAAAATTAAAATAAAGTTCAGAAAATTAGGCCTCATGAAAACAAAAGAATACAAGGCATCAATTTGAGAAGAGAAATTATAAAAAATCAATTTCTCAACAAGAAAGTTAAGTAGAAATTATTATATGAAATATCACCTCACACCTGTCAGAGTGGCTATCATTGCAATATCAACAAATTACAAATGTTGGCAAGGATGTAGAAAAAGGGAACCCTTGGGCACTGTTGGCAGGAATGAAGATAATAGTGGCTGTACCAATGTGCCAATGTGCAGCTACTATTAAAAATGGTATGAAGGTTTCTCAAAATTAAAAATAAAACAGCCATATGAACCAGCAATTCCACTTCTAGATATTTATCTGAAGAAAACGAAATCACTAAGATATGGAAGCAACCTAGGTGTCCATTGGTAATGAACTGATAAAAATGTGATACATATATACACACACAATGGAATATTACTCAACTATAAAAAGGAAGGAAATCTTGACATTTGGGAGAGTGTGAATGAATATAGAGGGTGTTATGCTAAGTAAAATAAGTCAGACAAAAGTAAACAAGTACTGTATGATTTCACTTACATTTTGAATCTAACAAGATGAAATAAAGAAATAATAAAACAGAGGATCAGGCAAGATGGCGGCATGGTAAGAGGACGTACATCTCTGCCTCCCACACATAGGTCTTAAACCGGGACATTTTTCAAAGCAGCACAGCAAACAGACACCAGAAACACAGCATATTTGAAAACAGATTATCGAAAATTGCAGTGGACGTTGAAAAACCGGACGGTAAGGAGAGTACTCCGGCGGTGCGGAG
>PVKU01013579.1:0-28012 GCA_004027475.1 Anoura caudifer | reverse complement strand
ACACACAGTACTTCCATCCCCCCTTTGCCCGGTCTGGGGTACCATAGCTCAGGCAGCCGCCAGTTCTTCCCAGTAATCTGTGCTCAACTGGTAGGCCTCCCTCAGTTCCCGGCACCATCAGCTGTGTTGCCGGGATCTCCAATTAATCCAGTCATACGGCACCTTCTCATGGCCCATTGGTAAAAGTCCTTTTTCCTTTTAGTTCCAGGCAAAGTCTCTCCTGCTTCCTAAGCCATGTGGCCAAAGGGAGCACCCCAAAGCCATGGGGTCTTCACTCTCGCCAACGCCACGGGGGTCCCCCCATCAAAGCTGCAGGGAGTGGGGGAGCATCACCACTCTGCCAAAACCACACGGTTCTCTGCCCAAGCCGAGTGGTGGTTTTCTGCTAAAGCCACGAGGTGATCTTCCCATGGCTGCCGAGACCCCGACTCTGCCAAAACTGTGTAGTTCTCCCTGTAATGGCTGCCGCATCTGGGTTTAAATCCCCAGGCCAGTCTTCCTCTGCAGCCCCATTTCCGACTCCTCCCACAATTGGCTACAACTGCCAGCACTCCCATATCCTTCCAGCTTTACTGGGTTGCCATAGTGAGTCTGGGCAGGCGTGGCCCCATGGTGTGGAGCCAATCATCTCCAAGCTCTCACGAAGGCGTTGTAACGAGGGGGAGTTGCCTCCCAGTTACGAATTCCCTTCTCCCTGACTCAAAGCATGGCCACAGCTATTCAGCATATCTATGAAAGCAGTTAAAGGTTATAGATACATTAAATGACCATTCTAGAGGTTATCTGCAAAACTGTTTACTATGCAAAACAACTCAATGGCCTTGCTCACTGTATCCCACAACTCAGCTCAGACTTGTGGGGGTGAGGACATCCCATGTTTTTATTTCCTGGACACCCTGAGATCTGGACCCCATTATAAATCCTTCTTTTGGGGCCCCCCTGGCTGCATCCTCCTACAATAGTATTCTATCACTGGTGCAAGTGGATTGACATGGGGATTCCAAAAGAAAGGGGATTTGAGTTGAATCATGTTAGAAGGTGAAGGAGACACATTATTAGGTATTAAGGGTGACAGCTGGAAACGTTTGATACTAACATAATGTATTCACAGCCAGGTAGATTCAACTTGCACTTCTTGAGGATGGCTATTTTTGTATCTCCTACACCTAGTGTAATACCTCAAAAATATTTGTTCATTTTTTACAGTTATACAGGTTGTAAGGTTGGCAGGGAAAACAAAGGAGGCTGTGCCAGTTCCTGCGTGAAGAAACTGAAACCTGAAGACAAACTTCCCCCAAAAGTCATGTGACACCTCACCCCACCTGCATCACGCCGTACTCACCAATCCCCGATCACCACACGACCCTCACCCAGGTTCTTTTCTACAAAACTCCTTCCCAAGAACAAAAGACTATGACTTCCCTGGCCCACGTCCAGCTGGACTACGGAACTTCGCCTGGAAGCGCTCCCAATAAACTTTTGCTTGCCCGACTTGTGGCTCACTCTCGTTCTTCCTCAGTGAATACCTTACACAGGTAAAAGTGAATGCAATTATTTATTTAATGCTTATTTTCCCCAGGAGACTACAAGTGCATAAAATCAATAATCATATCTGCCTTATAAATACTATATCCCCAAGTGCCTGGCATAGAGTAGGGAATACATAAATATTTATTGAATGAACAAGTAGAATATAGATATTAGATATGATATACAGATATTAATAGATATGAAATCCAATACAGGTGCTTTAAATTTTTTTGCAGATAGCATGGCTTACCTAGAATGCCATTCTGTTTTTTATCAGTAATTATGTAAAGGAAATTAGGATGCCTTATTCAATCATCTCATAATATACAAGATTTTGATTTTGTAAGAGTGTGAATTTAGTATATAGTAGGGACATTTTCCCAGTTTCTAGGATTCTTGCCAGACACTAATTGAGGGAAGAACAATTCACCTATATTGCTTAGGGTGTTATTCTTCCTACTCTTCTTTAGAGAACATGAGGTCTGTGGTTCTCCTGAGTTACTCAGTCATTGATTCCCCCAGCCTTTCCCTTTCACAGAGTGAAGGAGCCTGATATAAAGGCACAAGAATATGTCTTAGGCAAGGTTATGTGGCTTTACTTGTAAATAGTTTCTTCCCTTCTTAATAACCAAATGTTTCTTAACTAGGTTCTAATCAACATTTATCAACTTCTTGTTCAACATCCCCTATTATCTGAACTTCAAGGATCAAGTTAATCTTCTTCCTGTTCCCTTCATGCTATCAGTAGACTGGTCTCCTTTGTGTGGCATAATCATACCATGCTTTTGCTATTTTGCATGTCTGATAAAACTTAAAAGAAAAATTTCACCTATATGAATGCTGTCATTTATAGAAACTCTACTGTAGGAGACCATTCTGCATGTATAGGCCCAGCTCCCACTCAGAAAGGCCAGTGGAAAGTGAGGTCTGGTACACAGGACCCATGCCTATAACAGGGTGCAGCCAAGAGGGGGGCCTCAAAAAGGGATTTGGAATGGGGCCAGAACTCGGGGTGTACAGGTAATATTAGAAAGACATATAAGATGTCCTCACTCCTTCCCCCACAGGTGTGAGTTGGGGGAAGGGACAAATGGAGCAGAGCCATTCAGAGCTGTTTTGCATAGTAACAGTTTTGCAGATAACCTCCAGAACCTCCAGAATGGTCATTTAACATATCTATAACCTTTAACTGCTTTCATAGATATGTTAAACAGCTGTGGCCCTGCTTTGAGCCAGGGAGAAGGGAGTGACTTCCACCCAAGATGGAACTGGAAGGCAACTCCCCCTGTTTGCAGGTGCCTGAGTGAGAGCTTGGAGATGATTGGCTCCATGCCATGGGGCCACACCTGCCCGGACTCACTATGGCAGCCCAGTAAAGCTGGAAGGATACAAGAGTGCTGGCAAGTATAGTTAATTGTAGGAGTCAGAAATGGAGCTGCAGAGGAAGGTTGGCATGGGGATTTAAAACCCAGGCATGGCAGCCATTGGAGAGAGAGCCACGAGCTTCTGCCAGAGTGGAGACCCTCTCGCAGCCATGTGAAGGAGAGATCCATGTGGTTTCACCAGAGTCAGGTCCCTCGGAGTCATGTGAGGGAGAATCACCATGTGGCTTTAGCAGAGAATTGCCACTCGGCTTGGCCCGAGTGGCAACCCCCTCCCCACAACTTAGGTGAAGGGGAAGACATGTGGCTTGGGCAGAGTGGAGACCCTCTTGCAGCTTTGCCAGGGAGAATGATGAAGTTTTGCCAGAGTGGAGACCCCTTCCCTGCAACTTTGGTAGAAGAGGACCACATGGCTTTGGGGTGCTCCCTTTGGCTGTGTGGCCTGGGAAGTAGGGAAACTTTGCCTGGAAGAAGGGGGAAAGGACTCTTGCCAGTAGGCCATGAGAAGGTACCACATGGCTTTGGACTAATTAGAGATCCTGCCTGGACAATGACACAGCTGACTGTTGCAGTCCAACTGCGAGCGAGAATGATCAGTCACCAGAAACGTCCAGGTTTAAGATGTTACTTTATTGGCCAAAGATTACCTGCGCAGGGGCGAACTCTCAACCTGCATCCCGGGGACACAGTACCCCCAAGGAGCTACAAGAGAGAGCCGCGCCTAGAGCTCACAGCTAGGTCCTTTTATAGAGGCGAGCAAACAATCACACAAAAGTGGCGGTTAGCTATTGGCTGAGAGAGCCCGCGTGCGGGAACCGTTATCTTAGGGCAGCGGGACACCTCCCCCAACCCTTCTACCCTAACACCCACCCAGGTGGCCATCTGCCTGAGTAAACAACTGCCTTCTTTGGATCACTCCCTTCACTAACGGTGTGAGGATCCTGGATCCCGGACGTTTGCTTCTTTTCCTGAGTCACGGTACCCCGAATTAGGGGCAGAGTGAGAAGGAAGCACTGTGGGCATCTGTGGGTATCCTAAAGGACTTTGATATTTTAATGAAGATGTTAGGTCGCTACTTTAAGTCTGTATAGCATTAAATAAACATTTCCTTTCCTTTTCATGAATCTCTGGCTTTGAGAGACATCTTTCCATAAGGCGGCGGACATAACGAACCTTTGCCCCTGTGGCCTCTGTGTTCTGTAACACCACCACCATTTGTTGACTCTACCGAACATATGGAAACAAACACAGGGAGGCTGCCAAAATGAGCAAAGAAACACAGCCTTCATCAGAGTTTCATTGTTTTCCTCATATAGATCTTGTACATATGTTGTTAGATTTATACCTAAGTATTTCAGTTTTGGAGGGTGGTGCTAGTATAGATGGTGTATTCTTTACTTCAAATTTCACTTGTTCATTACTGGTATATGGAAAATCAATGAGCTTTTGCATGTAAACCTATATCCTGCAACCTTACTATAATAGAATTATGTATTCTGTTAGGGTTTTCTGTTGTTGATTATTTTGGATTTTCTACATGGATGATCATGTCATCTGAGAAGATAGCGATTTTTTATGTGTGTCTTGTTTAAAAAATCTTTGTCTATTCCATGGTTGTGAAGATATTCTCCTTTTTGTTTTTAAATTCTAGAAACTTTAAAAAAAAATCTTTCACATTTAGGTCTGTGATCCATCTCAAATTAATTTTTACACGTGGTGTGTGAGGTGGAGTCAGGTTTATTTTTCTTACATATGGATGTACAGTTGATCAGGCCCCATTTATTGAGAGCCGACTATTGGGAACCGCCCTGCCTGGCTTCAGAAGCTGTAACCCCCCCATGGCTAAGGCTGAGTGAGTGACCTTGGGACCATAAGCCACTAAGAAGACCAAGCTTATGTCCCTGGCAGGGGCACCACCTCTGCCCCTTTTACTTCACCCTGCCTGGCCCCCAATGCATGATCGATTAGCCAATGATGGGTAAGATTCCTCAAGGGAGGGATGACCTAAGACAGGTACGATCATGGGGGGGAGCCCAGGGAAGGACTTGGGGGGCTATAGCAAAAGGGAGTGATGGACCCTCTCCCCTTGGCTTTGACATAGCTTGAGTCCTCATTCTCTCTGTGAGAAGTCTCCTAATCTCTTGGCTGCCTTACTTCCCCTGGATGACTTAAGTCTGAAACAATGACAGAGGGTGGTGCAGTTCTGTGATGGAAATGGTGGGTTCCCCGGGTGATCAGGCCTAAGAAATAATGCATAAAATCCTGCGAAATCTGCTTTGCTAAGAATGTCCTCAATTAAATGATAAGGGTCCGAGCAGGAAATGAGTTTGTCTCCCAAAGTTTTGTAGCCCTTTAGCTAACAGACCCTGATTCAGAATAAGCTCTCGTAGTTCTTTGAATGTTATTTATTGTTGGATCCTTACTGCCTGACCATGATTGATGAGCTTTACCTGTATTCCTGTGCAAAATGAACCCAATAAAAGCCCATTGAGGAAAAGGGTCTTGGCCCTTCTCCTTTGAGAGATTGGCCACCTTTCCTCCCCAAGCAGATCATGTCCTGGTAGACTTATTCTCATTCATGGCAGCCAGGGGTAGGGGGACTCTTTGGGCAGAGCTCCCCCACAGATGACCATCTCTCAGTGAACTGTGACAGCTCCTTTGTCGTCCATCAGGTGTGACTATATTTGTGTCTGTTGGTGGACCTTCCTTTGTGCCAGAGGTCTGTTCATCTATCCCTGTGCCACATGGTATCTTAGTTGCTGTAGCTTTAAAATGAGTTTTGACATCTGGTAGTGTAAGTCTTCCAGCTTTGTTCTTCGGTTGTTAAGATTGCCTTGGCTTTTGTAGGTTCAGCACATTTTTGGTACACATATTAGAATCATTTTGTCAATGTCTAAAAAAATGCTGGTGTTCTGATTGAGATTCCATTGAACTTAGACATCAAATCAGGGAGATTTGACATCCTAATACTGAACCTTCTAATCCAAGAATATTATGTGCACTTTCATTTATTTAGGTATTCTCTATTTTTTCTCAGCAATGTTTTAGTTTTGTATTTTTCAGCATAGAGGTCTTACATATCTTTTATTAGATTTGTTCCTAGATAATTTTGGTTCAAGTGCTATTGTAAATGCTATTTTATAAAGTTAATTTTCTAATCATTTGTTGCCAGTATATGGCACATGATTGATTTTTGTTTTTATTTTTTTATTTTAATTGTGGGAAGGTATACATAACATGAAGTGTACCATTTTAACCATTTTTAGGTGTGTACTATTGTGGCATTAAGTGCATTCACATTGTTGTACAAACATGCAAATAATTCCTTTTGGTAAAAGTTTTATTGAGACATAATTCAGGGCCCATAAAATTCACCCATTTGAAGTGTACAATTGGGTGCCTCTTAGTATATGCACAGAGTGGTGCAGCTGTCACTACAATCAAATATAGAATGTTTTCATCACCCCATGAACAAATCCTATGCCCTTTAGAAATCACTGCCCAACATTCCTGGCCCCTGGCAACCAGCAATCTATTTTTGGTCCATTTGTTCTCTTCTTAGTTCACAGGTATTTAAGGGTTTTGAGAGCATTACTGGTGCTCCATCTTCATGCACGTGCAATGCTTGAAGAATCCCACAGACAGCCTTAGCTGCTTCTGCACTTCTGCCAACCTTTTAGACATTTATGTTGTTCTGTTTGCTTATTTCCCTGGGTCTTAGCTTACTCTTTCTTTCTTTCTTTCTCATTTTCTGTTTCTTCTAATGGAAGAAAGAGGTGTATTTATACTTATTTTTATTTTTTTAGAGAGAGAGATAGTAAGATAGAGAGAGAGAGAGAAGGAGAGACAGGGGAGGAGGAGGAGAGAGAGAGAAAAAAACATCAATTTGTTGTTGGACTTTTTTATGCAATTCATCAGTTGATTCTTATGTGTGCCCTGGCTGGGGATTGAACCCATGACCTCGGTGCACTGGGACAGTGCTCCAACCAACCGATCACCCAATCAGGGACAAAAGAGGTGTATTTCTTACATGTGACACCTTCTCTTTCTCTGAACATTGAGGCAAAAAATCTCACTCTTCCTTGGTGGGATTCCCTAACCCTGAATCACCATATCCTTCCTTGTGGCTTGCTTCTCCCTAGTTCATTGTGCTGCTACTTAAAACATTTCTCTTTCTCCATTTTTATTTGCCAAGTTTTCTTTCTCTCATGCCATTGATTTTTAAAGCCAGTTTTACTGAGGTCTGATTTACACATGCTAAATTGACCAATGTTAAGTGTATAGGTCAGCGAATTTTGATAAATGCACACAGCCATGCAGCCACCACAACCACCACAATACAGAGCCTTCGCCTCTCCCACAAGAGTTCACTTGTGCCCCTCACAGTCAGCCCCACTAGACCTCAGTCAGATTGTTGTTCAGAGAACTCTTCAGGGAAAGGATAAATGGATGGGAACTAACTGAGAGGAAAGGAGGACTTCTTCGGAGCTCAGGAGAGATTATTTGTTAATTGAAACAGATATTTCCTATTACAGGTGAGATCATATGGTATTTGTCTTTCAGTTCTTGGCTTATTTCACTTAGCATAACGCTGTCCAGTTCCATCCATGCTGTTGCAAAGAGTAGGAGCTCCTTCTTTCTTTCTGCTGCATAGAATTCCATTGTCTAAATGTACCATAATTTTTTGATCCACTCATTTACTGATGGGCACCTAGGTTGCTTCCAGCACTTGGCTGTTGTAAATTGTGCTTCTGTGAACATTGGGGTGCATAGGTTCTTTTGGATTGGTGTTTCAGGGTTCTTAGGACACTAATCAACAAAACAAACAAACAAGCAAAATATAACCAAAGGCACTGAAATTGAGAATAGGTTGACAGTGACCAGAGGGGAAAGGGGAGGGAATTTCAGGAGAAAAGAGTGGAGGGTTTGAAGGAACAAGTATAAAGGACACATGGACAATAACAAGTGGGGGGTGGAGTGGAAACGGGAGGGAGGTGGGGAGGGCTAGGGGTGCTGGAATGGGGGTAAAAGGCAGAAAACTGTACTTGAACAATATTTAAAATAAAAATTAAAAAGAGAAAGATATTTCTTTCCTAGTTGGGTGGATTCCACAATTGAGGGCAACCCTATCAGGCAGCTCTAATTTTCTACGCTATAAAAAGATGGGCCTCTGGTCCCTAGCCCCTTTTATTTTCTTCCTGTGCTATCCTCTCGGTTTTTCAAGACATCAGGTGTTTATTGAATACCCTGTGTGATAGGCACTGAGGACTCAAACAAAGATGAATAATGGGTGATCTTTGTCTGCAGATGGCTGTCTTAGCTGCTCTGAGCCTTTAACTCTACACATTACTCCCAGACCTCTGTCTCCTCTCCCAAGCTCCTTCCCCAAATCCATTTTCCGTGTCATATGTTAGACAATTTTCCAGATTTCAAAGTACACTCAGACCTGCAGCCCCAATAGGAGCTGAGATAATGCTTCTCTTTGTGGGGCTGCAGGTAGGGGAGGGGAGGGCATGGAGAGCGTTGGTGCCTTATGTCACATGACTCGCTGAAGCCATGGGAAGGAGTGGATGTAGGGGCATCCTAACTGGTGTTTGGATTTTGGGGAAAAGTTGAGAAACCCAGAGCATCAGAGACAACTTCCTACCAGTATGAAGCTGAGTTAAAATCAAGAGAAGTGAACAGTAAGTTCAGAGTGTTTATATTGAAGATGGGGCAAAAGTAGGTTTACAGTTGTGAGTATGCAAAACACATTTTTACTCTTGTATTATTATGATTAATTCTTGTATTATTCTCCATACAAATAACTGTAAACCTACTTTGCCCCATCTTGTACAAGAACAAAACAAATGTTTTACAATGGAGGAAAAATTAGCAATCACAAATAAAATAAACGAAAGCAGCAGTAATAGTGACAAAACAATGAGAACAGGCCAGAAGGAGAAACAAGTAAGACACCATCCAAAGAGTTTACAGTTTGTGGGGGAGGACAGGCTCCCTCCAAGGATGCATCTCTCCTTCTGGAGCACTGACTGGCTTGTGCACCCTGGCTGCATGGACACGTGTGGGAGCTGATAAATGTACCTCGCCAACACCTGAATCGAATTTGTCTTTCCTTTTTTTACTTTTTAGGAGTATGTTCATTAAAGCTGGGGCCAGTGAAACAAGGAAGGACTTAGAAGAAGCAGTAGGAGAGAGCCTGGGCGGGGCTGCATTGGCTCACTGGCTGGTCAGACAAAAGGGGGCCTTGGAGACAGGCCCAGGGGATTAGCCTGGGACAAGCTGCCACTGCCCACTGCTCCCCTGGTTGCAAGTCTCAGGGGGACCCCTAGAGTTTAGGAGAAGCTTCGCCCAAGAGGGAAGAAAGGTGTGGGCATGCTTCCAGGAGGCAGAACGCCAATCCAGTTTGCCCCTTTCGACAGCTCATCGGTTCCCCCATTCTGCACCAGCTCCTTTTTCTGCTTTTCCTTCCACTACTAGTTTTCGGGGTGGGAGTGGGAGGTCGGGGAACAAAGGGTAGGGAAGGGAGGTGTCTGTGGCTAGGCTGATTCTTCATGTTGCCAGGAGAGGGCAGCAGATCATGCCCTCTACCACACTGCCATAACCTCAGTGCTGTTTAGGTTCTGGTCACTTTTTTCAGTGGTCACTGAGGGGCACTATGTGCCAGGCTCTGTGCTGGGCACTGGGGAATGCCACGCTGACTGAGCTATGAGCCCTCACTGTGGAGGAGCTCGTGGTCTGTGAGAGTGAGACAGCCATGAACACACAGAGTGTCAAACAGTGGGCTCTCCAGGGGACTGAAGAGGGGGGAAGGAGGGGCATCCAATGAGCCTCATAAGAGGAGATGTTTGAACTGGGTCTTGAAAAATAATTTTTTTTGCAGTGTACATGGTCAGGCAGGGTAACCAGGGTGAGCATGAACTATGTGGCACAGGGTGTTAGGAAGGGGGCTGGAGAGGAGACTTGGGGAGTTGGTGGATCATGGACGACTGTCTTCTGCTGCCATGCTGAGAAGCTTGGACTAAAACGTGAAGGAAATGAGAGACAATCATGGGGGTTTAATTATAAGAATAACACAATCAGATTTCCACTTTTAAGACATTCGCTATTCCAGCTATGGGGAGGATGGCCAGAGGAGGGGTGTAGGAAGCACAGGCCTGAAGGCTGCTGGCCAGCTAAGATTTGCCTGAAATGAGTAGAATGAGAGATGGTGGTGATCTGAACGTAGGTGGTAGCAGTGCAATAGGGAGGAGGAGCTGGACATGAGATTGAAAGGACAGATTTTGGTCTCTGATTAGACGGAGCAGAGTGAGGGTGGAGGTCACCTAGGTTTCTGGCCTCTGAGCTGGGGTGGATGCTGGTGTCAGCTGAGGAGATGGAATACAGAGGGGTGGGGGAGAAATCTGGGGAGAAAGATTATGAGTCATTGACAAATATGAGGCATCACATCCTGTGCTCCATTTGATTCCCACCATACCCCGCAGCCTACTTCTTCTTCTCACTGGTTCTGTGAGAGCGGCTTCCTGTGGGATTTCACAATGCTTGGTCTGTTTCAGTTGGAATAGCTTATGAATGCTTTCCTTTAGTACATATTTATTGACAGCCTGTTATGTGCAGGCACTGGGACAGGTGACTTCATCCTCAAGGGCTTATGCTCTAGTGAAGAAACATCAATCTCTTACCTACCAAACGCACCCTGTTCAGGGGCTGAATCCCTGACCTAGGTATGTGCCTTGATGTGAAATAGAACCCACAATCTTTTGGTGTATTTTTTGGAGGATGCTTCAAAGAGCTGAGCCACCTGGCCAGGACTGTGCTCATACTTTGAAGAAGTTATAAGAAAGCATTTCTCTCCAGGAGTCATAATGGGGGAGGGGCTCTCCATTCCACCTTAGGTTCTTTAGAATAGGAGCTGGTTGGTTAGTTACAGGTTGAACATTCTAGGCTTGGTTGCTAAGATGGGAATATTTCTCAACAGTTGGGGAGCATTCTCAGGAGACACTCTGTGTCGTCTGACTTCTTCCTCATAGTGCTGTTTGCCCATCTGGTGTTGGTGAGAAAAATAGAAATAGGCTGAGGCCTGGAGTGGAGGTCAGTGTGAACATGGGAAAGGAGCTTGGATAGTGGCCGTGTGAGGATTGGAAAGGGATGGATTCAAGGGGCGTTTTGTAAATAGAGTTCTGTGTCCTGGGAGGGCTGTGGGTGGTGTGGGAAATGAGGACTTAAAGATGACAGAAAGCTCAAGCACTGCCTGGACTCAGTGCTGTAGTCAGTCCACTATGGGAGGTGTTGAACTTCAGGGACTGTGAGAAATGAGGAAGTCTGAAATACAGGGATGAGGGTTTGCACCTCCGACAAGACCTGAGACATACAGGTTTTGTTACTCTAAACAATATCCACTGTTCATTCTGACTCTATGTTTTTCTAACAAAGTTTAAATTTCATCAATTCCCTATATTCTGAACAAGCTAAGCATCTCAACCCCTAGATTATCCTGGAGTCACACCTTCTCATCTTTTCTGTTGTGTTGGCTACTGTTGTACTTCCATCATGACTTTAAGTCCCTCAAATTAGGGGTGATTATTACTGTATTTTAAGAGTTAAGAATTATTTAGATTTGCCAATTTCATTGTTAGGCTCCTACCCAAAACAAATTACAGACTCAAATGAGGATAATTCCAGGAGAGTTTAATAAATCAATAAATGAATCAATCAATAAATAAATTACTTATAACAACTCTTTCTAATAGGTATATGTGGGTAGAGGTTGAGAAAGTCACAAGAGGCAGTGTAATGTGCCAGAGTTAGTAACCATGAGAGTTTTGGCACTGCTAGACCTAAAGGGGTTTAGGAAGGGAGCTGTCATGGAAAGCTGAAAGGAGAGATGTGCACATGGGGTGATCCTGAGAGAAGCAGCGACCTCAGAGGTATTCACCCACGCCAGGGATTATCATGCTGGGAGAACAGGAGACTGTATACTCTGAGCGGATCATCCTCCCTTACTGCAGCATCCTAGTGGGTGGGGCTGTCCATTGGCAAAACCCAACTGCATGCCAGGGAACAAGAGAGCTTGTTTGGTGTAGGCCATCCTGGCCAGCCTCTAAGAACTTGGCAGACGTGGAGAAGCGTGTAGGGCCAATCTGGAGAGCCAACAGAAGATATTCAGGATACCATGTGTTTGGCAAAGTCTTTAGTACATAATTTCTTGCTTCCTAATCCTCCTTTCCAGGGTTATTTTATTCCTTGCTAAAGGAAGTCTATTCATATTTCTTTCACTGGGGCTTATGAATAACACATTTCTTTCTGTATCTGAAAATGTCTCCATTTTGCTTTCACTCTTGAATGATACAGCTGACTATAAATTTCGAGACTGATAGATATTTTCCTTCAAAACTTGAAAGCTATTTTCCACTGTCTCACCTATTGTTACTGATGAGAAGTCTGCTGTTGGTCTGGTAGTCTCCTTTGAAGTTCATCTTTTTTCTCTGAACTTTTTATGATTCTCTCACTTTCCTTGATATTTTATTTTATTGCAGTGTATCTAGATATCAATTTGTTTTTATCCTATGAAAGACTTGGTGTGCTTTTTCAATCTGAGGATTCATATTTTTCTTTAATTTGAAATATTCTCAGCCATTACCTCCTGTTCACACTCTTTTTTTTTTGAACTCTCATCAAGCATATATTGTTTTTCATGCTGTCCTCCATCTCTTTAAACACATTTTCTTCATCTCTTTTTTTATCTTTTTGTGTTATTTACATGTATATTTTGTATTTGTGCACATTGACATTTATATATTTCCTCCTCAAGCAGTTGTAATGACCTTCAAGGCAGACCAAGGCCTACAACATTAAGGTGGTATATTTTTTTGAGTCCAGAATTGTTTTCACTTTTGTTCAACTACAGTCGTCCCCATTTCCCTCTGTGTTCCAATTCACTTATTTGCTACTCAGCTAGGCTACTCTGAAATCTTTTTACTGAGTTGTTTACTCAGTTGTTTTTCTTTTCTGCATCTATCTTATAAATACATAGCTACTTATTCATTTAATGTAAAATCCTGTATTTGCCTTATTTGTGCTTAAAAATTTCTTTGCTGTTAAATATACACTGAGAAAAGTGCACAGACCAAGTATGTAGACCTCAGGGATTCCTCACTGAGCAGATGTCTGTGTCACCAGCATCCAGGTAAAAAAGTAACATCACCAGCACTCTAGAACTCCCTGTTGTGATCCTTTCCAGTCCTTACTCCCTCCCAGGCTAAGCCATGAAACCTTTATAAAAATCACTCCCTTGCTTTTCTCTAAAGTTTTACTACCTATGTTGGCATTCCTAAACACAGTAGTTTATATTTGACTGTTTTCAGCTTTTTATAGACACAATAATGAAGTATGTATTATTTTGTGTCTGACTTTTTTTACTCTTGTATATTTGTTGGACTGATACATATTGTTGCGTAAGATGGTAGTTTGTTCATTTTCACTGCCATATAGTATTCCATCAGATGAGTGATATATACATATACAAAAATTGCCTTATCTATTATGAAGGTTTTAGAAATTTGAGCTGCAGTTTGAGGCTATTATGAATAATGGCACTCTGAACAGTCATGTGTGCCTGTTGCTGTAAGCAAGCATGCATTTCTACTGGGTGTGTAGAAAAGGATCATAAAGTAGATAATACCAAATTGTTCTCCATAGTGGCTGTGTTATTTTACATCCCCACCAGTAGTATAAGAAAATTTCCTTGTTCCATATCTTGTCCTACGTGTCATTGTGAACCTTTTAAATGAAGGCATTCTGGTGGGTATGTAGTGATGTATTTTTGTTGCTTTAATTTTCATTTCCCTAATTTCTAGTGAGGTTGAAACTTTTTAATGTGTTATGGACCATTAGGATATTCTCCTTTATGTGTTCTGCACACATCCCTTACCTGTTTTTCTATTTGTGTTTTCCTTGGATTTGCAGGAAATTGTTCTATATATTTTGCATATGAACCCTTGTGGATTCTGTGGGTGACATTTATCTTCTTTCATGCTGTAGTTTGCCACTTTTACTCACCTATTGGTGTATTTTTGATGACTTGTGGATTTCCATTGCTCTCCAAACTTTTTATTTGAAAAAAAAAAAAAAAACCAAACCTGTAGAAAAGTTGAAAGAACAATACAATGAGCACCTATTATTCTTCAACTTATATTCACTCATTTGCTGAAATATTTTGCCATATCTGTGGTCCCTCTCTATTTCTTAGTCTCTCTGTCTCTCTGTTTCTCTCTCTTCAAACTAAAACAGATCCGAATCATCTCAGAGTAAGTTCAGCTTTATATTATGATACTATAAATATTCCAGCATGTATCCTCTTCGAAAGAAGTAAATGCTAATAACGTTATTATACTCCAAGAACTTGACATTGATATAATAACATTGTCATTATAATATAGCCTATGGTCAAATTTCCCAAGTATCCTCAAAATGTTTATAGCTGTCATTGCCCCCCCTAAGTTCTAATCAAAGATCATGAATTGTGTTCTTCCTTTATCTAAAGCAGTGCACCAATTTTTTTTCTTTACTTCTTATGTACACTGTTCCACAATCTGGATTTGATAGTTTCTTCACTATAGATTCAGGTAAACATATTGGGCAAAAATACTACATGGGTGATATTGTATATTTTCCTTTTTGTTATCATGAGGCTCATGATACCAGTTAGTTCCATTCTTAGTGATGCCTAGTTTGGTCACTTTCTGAAGGTGGTGTCCATCAGCTCTTTCCATGGAAAAGTACCTTTGTTTTCCTTTTGCAATTAATTAGGAATATGTATGGTGATAGGTATGGTGAGGCCATGTGAATCTCTTGTTTTATTGATGCTTGTTGCCTACATCAGCGATTTCATTTGTAGTTGTAATTCTGTCATTTCTTCTACATTTATTAGCTGACATTTTTTGAAGTAGAATTGCCCACCCCAACTATCATGTATTTTTTGTTATAATGTGGCCTCATAAGTATTTTTTTCATTCAATACACCTTAATCCATTACCCTCATTATTGATTTTGATGTTCCAGTTGTTCCCCACTTGGCCAGTAGGAGAACCTTTTAAGCTGGACCTTCTGTTCCTTTAATGTATACTCATTGGTTTATGAGCACTTCCTGTTTCTGGCATAAAAAGATGCTCCTATTGATCTTTTCCTATTCCCAACTAGTAATCAGCTAATACTCCAAGGAGCCCTTTCTTTTTCTTTTTATTTTTTTAAAGATTTTATTTATTTATTTTTAGAGAGAGGGGAAGTGAAGGAGAAAGAGAGGGAGAGAAACATCAATGTGTGGTCACCTCTCAGGTGGCCCCCACTGGGGACCTGGCCTGCAACCCAGGCATGTTCCCTGACTGGGAATCGAGCCGGCAACCCTTTGGTTCCCAGCCCTCGCTCAATCCACTGAGCCACACCAGCCAGGGCAGGAGCCCTTTCTTTTTAAAGAGTGTGGCATGAATGATATACTAAGGAAAGTAGGATTTGAGCAGTAGGTGTGCTCTTTGCTACTGGAGTATCATTGCTTTGAGGCCTTTTCATTGAACAGAGATACCTGAAATAATGAATTCTTATTTATACTTCCAAGTAAAATTGGAACATCATAAGGTTCCCATTACATATTTGCATTCCCCATCTTCCAAAGTAAGAATCCTCTTTTCTGAAAAGCATTGCTATATTTAGGACAATATACACAATAGTTGCAGTATTCCTACTCCAATAACCCAATAACACTGCCAATAGCAAACTCATTGTGAAGTTCAGGGCTTCTGGCCGGTATTTTTACCCTTAGAAGCACACTGACTGCTGGTCCAGATGGTGGTATAGGCAAACACAGCTTGTGGCCTTGCAAAACCACACCAAAATTACAACTAAAATATAGAACAACCATCACTCAGAGCCATCAGAAATCAGGTTGACCGCAACTCTGACAACTATGGAAATCAAGAAACCACATCCATCCTGACTAGTAAGAGGGACAGAGACACAAAAGGGGCTGGTCCCACATCCACATGTGGTGGAGAAAACTTGGCAAGGATATCTCAGAATTATGGAGTCCCAGGCCCATACAAGGCCACCTAGGCCAGGGTTCCAGTGTCAGGAAGATAAGTCTCCATAACTTCTAGCTGCAAAAGACAGTGGGCATTGATTCGGTGGAAGAAACTTCTGGAGTCCCAAGCAGTTCACCTTAAAGAACCCACATACAGATGTTCTGAGACTCACTCCCTCTGAGCTCCAGCACCAAGATAGCAGCTTGAAAGGCATGAGTGGCATACAGGGAGAAAGTGAAGAGTCAGGCATTAAGGGGAGCACTAGAGGACAGCTTTCTCCCAGGCAGAGAGGTGGGCAGAGGCCATTGTTCCTTCTGATCCCTCCCCCAACAGAGCCACAGAGGCAGCAGGCATGTCCTGTATGTGAGGCTACATCAACCTAGCTTACACTGTTGGCCCCACCCTAGTATCACTATGTCTCACCCAACTTAAGGGCCCAACCATCCTGTTAACTGTGACTTTTCCATATGAATAGCTGATCTTGGCTTCTACTTCATAACTTCCTAAATCCTATCAAACAATCAACAGCTGGCCTCAGTAAGCCCCCAGCCCCTGTACCACTTGCTCAGTGGCCTCAAGCCTGGAACTAGCAGCAGCCAGCCTAAATTCACAGGTTGGCTTCACCTAGGCATCTCCAAGACCAGCACAAGTAGCAGCCATCTCAGATGGCTTTATACCTCAGGCAGGGTGACTGGGCAGAATACAGGTTGGGGCTGACCTTGGCCTATACCAACCAGGAAACCATGGATCCCATGCACCCAGTGGACAGCAACAGACCATGTCAGAGCACCATCACCATGACCATGCATAGCTCATCCTCCACGGCAGGCAGAGGTTGGTGGTCAGTGGTCACAGCCAGTCCTTGCTGCAGACTGGCCTGGGTAAATCTCTCCCATTGATCTGCCAACAGCAATCAAAGCTCAACTATAAGAGGAGAGTGTACCCAGCCCACATGAAGGGTGCACCCCAAGTACTCAGCTTGGGTGATAACAGAGGCTGTGCCACTGGGACCTATAGGACACCTACTACATTAAGCCATGCTACAAAGATAGGGAACCATTAAAGCCCTACCTCATATGTAGAAACAAAGACAGGGAGACTGCCAAAATGAGCACACAAGGAAACATGGCCTAAATGAAAGAACAGATCAAAACTCCAGGAAAAGAACTAAACAGAATGCAGATAAGCAATCTATCAGATGTAGACTTCAAAATGCCCATTATAAGGATGTTCAAGGAACTTAGTGAGGACCTCAGCAGTATTAAAAAGATCCAGTCAGAAACGAAGGCTACACTAATCAAAATAAAGAACAGCTTACAGGGAAATATCAGTAGAGAGGATGAAACCAAGAATCAAGTCAATGATTTGGAACATAAGGGAACAAAAATCAGCCAGATCAAAACAGGAAATAGAAGAATCTGAAAAATGAGGGTAGTGGAAGTGGCCCCTGGGACAACTTGAAGAGGTCCAACATTTGTATCATGGGAGTGCCAGAAGGAAGAGAGAAAAAGCAAGAAATTGGAATTCTCCTTGAAAAAAATAATGAAAGAAAACTTCTCTGATTTGGTGAAAGGGATAGTCATAAAAGCCCAAGAAGCACAAAGAGTCCCAAATAAGATGGATGCAAAGAGGCCCACACCAAGACACATCATAATTAAAATACCAAATGTTAAAGATAAAGAGAGAATCTTAAAAGAAGCAGGAGAAAAGCAGTTAGTTACCTACAGGGAGGTCCCATAGGACTGTCAGATGATTTTTGAAAAGAAACTTTACAGGCTAGAAGGGATTAACAAGGAATATACAAATACATGAGAAGCAGGGACCTCCCACCAAGATTGCTTTACCTGGCAAAGCTATTGTTTAGAATAGAAGGGCAGGTAAAGAGCTTCCCAGACAAGAAAAAACTAAAGGAGTTCATCGTGACTGAACCATTATTACATGGAATGTTAAAGGGACTCTTTTAAGAAAGAGAAGAAGATCAAACTATGAGCAATAAAATGGCAAAAATGCATATCTATCAACAATTGAATCTAAAAGATAAACTAAGCAAACTAGAAGAACACAGACAGAATCTTGGATATGGACAGTGGTTTGATGCTTGCCACATGAGAGAGGGGTGTAGGGCAATGGTTGAAAATGTGAGAGAATTAAGAAGTACAAGTTGGCAGTAACAGAATACCCATGGGGATGTAAAGTACAGTATAGGAAATGGAGTAGCCAAAGAAGTTTTTTATGCATGACCCATGGACATGAATGATGGTGTGCTGATTGCCTGAGAGGGTGGGAAGTACTGGGTGGAAGGCACTAAGGGGGCAGGCAATATTGGGACAACTGTAATAGAATAATCAATCAAATAGAATTGAAATTTCTTAAAGAATATATCACACTAATGGCATATGGTTAGAATGTCGTGTTTTAAATTACTTGAATTAATTTTTCTACCTAGCTATATAATCAGGTTTGTTTGCAGTAGGATTCATTTATATGTATTGTATTTAGTTTTAGAATTACTCTTTTTGATCCCCTTGGATTTCATTTATATTTGGATATGTGAAGCATTTTTGTGGTTGAAAAGTCAAAGCTTTATAATGAGGTAAAGCCAGAGGAGTCTTAATCCTATCATTATCCCTTCTTTTTTCTTCCCAAGGAACTTAGTGAGTTCCACAATAGTAATCATTTTCATTAGTTTCTGAGCTATCCTTTCTATGTTTTTTTCTCCAGAATTAAATGAAACTATACATCCCAATAGGAATATATGTGTACACCCAAATGTACAGTTATTCTTGTTTTATTTATTATTCAAAAGGTAGTATAATTCCTTGTCTTTTCATAGGGATCTTTCCTATACTTTAGCTGCCTAATATCCTGCTGAGGATTGTGCCAGAGCTCATTTATCCAGTCTCGGATTCATAGGCATTTAGGTTGTTTCCAATATTTTGCTGTTACAAATAATACTAAAATGAGTAACTTTGTCCACATATTGTTTCATATTTGTGGAAGAGAATTTTCAGGGTAAATTCTAGAAGTGAAAATTTGCAAAAGAAAGAGTGAATGCACACGTGATGTTATTCAATGTTAGGATACTTCACTCCAGGAGATCATGCCTTTTTGCACTCTTACAAGTCATGTGTACCACAGCTTGTTTTCCCCAGGCTCTCATGCTTTTTAACATTTTTCTCTATCAGGAAAGGAGAACTGGAATCTTGGTGTGGTTAGTTTCTTTTTTATAGACTTGTAATGAATTACTATTTTTTGTTGCTGGATTTAGGTTTGTTTGTTTAGAGGGGAAGGGAGGAAAAAACAGAGGTAGAAACAATGATGTGAGAGAGAAACATTGATCCATGGCCTCTTGAACATGACCAGACCAGGGGCCCAATTTGCAACTAGGCACATGTCATGACTGGGAATTGAACCAGCCACCTTTGGTTTCATGGGATGAAGCCCAACCAACTGTGCCACACCAGGCAGGGCTTTAGTTTTTTATTTTGAAAACAGATTTTCACATCTATAGTCATGCGAAAGATTGGCCTTAACCTTCCTTTATTGAACTGTCTTTTTAAAGTTTCAGTATAAGGGGGGGGGGGGGGGGGGGGGGGGGGCAGGGGCTCTGCTAGCAGAGCTCCCCCTAGCTGCTGTGGATGAGAATAGTTCTATCAAGACATGATCTGCTTTGGAAGGAAAGCTGACAGTTTATCAGAGAAGGTATTTAGCCCCTCTCTTAATGGGTTTTTATTGAGTTTAGCTTGCATAGGGATGCATAGCAAAGAAAGGAGGTATGGTTTACACATAACATTTCTGGGATCACAGGAGTCCTTTTAGTCAGGGTCTGATAGACAGTGTGATGCCAATTGACTGCACAACCTTGGGAAACAAGCCTATTTCGTACTTGGACCCTTAACATTTAAATTGAGGACATTGTGAGTGTGTGGCTAGCCCTGGGGAGAGGGAGTGACTAGCCATGGGGAGAGTGCACAGCTGGGCCTGAGGAGAGTAGCCCAAAGCTGACTCAGTGTGGAACAGGGAGAAAACCTATACCAGTTGCCCCTCAGCCCCTTGCAGCCAGCAAGACCAGAAAAAACAGTTTGGCCAATTTGAAAACAGCAAGAGGTTTTTTTGTTTTGTTTTGTTTGTTTTTTGTTTTGTGTGTGGGGGGTTGTTTTGCTTTAATTATATATTTTTATTTTTTATCTTTTTTAAAATTTTAATTGTTGTTCTTGTACAGTTTTCTGTCTTTTACTCCCATCCTAGCCCACTGCCCCAGCCCTCCCCACCTCCCTCCCATTTACACCCCCCCTAGTTTTGGTCCATGTTCCTTTATACTTGTTGCTCCAAACCCTTCCCCTTTTCCCCTGAAATTCCCTCCCCTCTCCCCTCTGGTGACTGTCAGCCTGTTCTCAATTTCACTGACTGGTTATATTATGCTTGTTTGTTTGTTTTGTTGATTAGGTTACTGTTAAGGGTGAGATCATATGGTATTTGTCTTTCACTGCCTGGCTTATTTCGCTTAGCATAATGCTTTTCAGTTCCATTCATGCTGTGGCTAAGGGTAGGAGCTCCTTCTTTCTTTCTGCTGTTATAGAATTCCATTGTGTAAATGTACCATAGTTTCTTGATCCATTCATTTACTGACGGGCACCTAGGTTGCTTCCAACACTTGGCTATTGTAAATTGTGCTGCTATGAACATTGGGGTGAATAGATTCTTTTGGATTGGTGTTTCAGGGTTCTTAGGATATAATCCTAGCAGTGAAATTGCTGGGTCAAAAGGTAGTTCCATTTTTAGTTTTCTTAGAAAATGCCATACTCTTTCCATAGTGGTTGTACCAGTCTGCAGTCCCACCAACAGTGCACTAGGGTCCCCTTTTCTTCACAACCTCTCCAACACTTGTTGTTGCTTTGTTTATGATGGCTATTCTGATTGGTGTGAGGTGGTATCTCATTGTGGTTTTAATTTGCATCTCTCTGATAGCTAGCGATACTGAGCATCTTTTCATGTGTCTCTGGATCCTCTGTATGTGCTCCTTGGAGAAGTGTCTGTTCAAGTCCTTTGCCCATTTTTTAAATTGGGTTGCTTGTCTTCTTAGAGTGGAGTCATGTGAGTTCTTTACATATTTTGGAGATTATACCCTTGTCTGAGGTATCATTGGCAAATATGTTTTCCCATACAGTTGGTGCTCTTTTTATTTTAATACTGTTTTCTTTAGGCATGCAGAAGCTTTTTATTTTGATGAGATCCCATTTGTTTATTCTTTCCTTTATGTCCCTTGCTTTAGGGGACATATCAGTAAAAATGTTGCTGGGTGAAATATTGGAGGTTTTTCTGCCTATGTTCTCCTCTAGGACTTTAATGGTGTCATGGGTTATATTTAAATCTTTTATCCACCTTTAATTTATTTTTGTGTATGGTGTAAGTTGGTGTTCAAGTTTCATTTTTTTGCACGTAGCTGTTCAGGTCTCCCAGCACCACTTGTTGAAGAGTCTATTTTTACTCCATTTTATGTTGCTCCCTCCTTTGTCGAATGTTAATTGACTGTAGAGAATTGAGTTTATTTCTGGGCTCTCTGTTCTATTCCACTTGTCCATGTGCCTGTTTTTGTGCCAGTACCAGGCTGTTTTGATTACAGTAGCCTTGTAATACAGTTTGGTGTCAGGTATTGTGATCTCTCCTACTTTGCTCTTCTTTCTCAAAATTGCTGCAGCTATTCAAGGTCGATTATGGTTCCATATAAATTTTTGAAGTGTTTGTTCTATGCCTCTGAAATATGCCATTGGTAATTTAATAGGTATTGCATTGAATCTGTAAATTGCTTTGGGTAGTATGGACATTTTGATGATGTTAATTCTTCCGATCCATGAATACGGTATATGTTTCCATTCATTTGTGTCTTCCTTGATTTCTTTCTTCAGTATTGTGTAGTTTTCTGCATACAGATCTTTTACCTCCTTGGTTAGGTTTATTCCTAGGTATTTTATTTTTCTTTTTGCTGTATCAAATGAGATTTTTTTTCTTGACTTCTGCTTCTGCTATTTCATTGTTGGTATACAAAAATGCCTTTGATTTCTGGATATTGACTTTATATCCCACTGTTTGGCCAAATTCATTTATTAGGTCAAGGAGCTTTTTTGCTGAGTCTATAGGATTTTCTATGTACCCTATCATGTCATCTGCAAACAACGACTATTTTGCTTCCTCCTTTCCTATTTGGATGCCTTTTATTTCTTTTTCTTGTCTGACCTCGGTGGCCAGAATTTTTCACTCCCTTGAGATCCATCCAGATCATTGCACATATCAATCATTTGTTTCTTTTTAATTGCTGAACATTAGTCTTTGGTGTGGGTATACAGTAGTCCCCCATTACCCATGGGGATATATTTCAAGGCCCACAGTGGATTCCTGAAACTTTGGAGAGTATGGAACCCTATATATACTATGTTTTTTTAATACACATACATCTATGATAAAATTTAATTTAATTTAGGCACAATAAGAGGTTAAAAACAAGAATAATAAAGTAGAACAATTATAACAATATACTGTAATAAAGGTTATGTGAATGTGGTCTCTCTTTCAAAATACCTTATTGTGCTGTACTCACCTCTTCACTTAAAGGAAGCACTTCATGGATTCTCTTTAGCATGTTTGAAATGGTAGCATCACTACTTTTGGACTTTGGGACCAACTAATGGTGACTTGAACTCAAGGACTAGGGTACTATGACAGTTGACCTAATACCCTCAACAGCTACCGAGAGACTCACAGGTGGGAGCTGTCCAGCGTGGAGGCAGTGAACAAAGGGATGATTCGCATTCCAGGCAGGACAGAGTGGGATGGCTTGAGATTTCATGATTGTACTCAGAATGGCACCCCAATTTAAAACCTATGAATTGCTTCTTTCTGGAATTTTCCATTTAATATTTCCAGACCTCAGTTCACCGTGGGTAACTGAAATGGTGGAAAGGGAAACCACAGGGAAGGTGGGACTGCTGTACTATGATTTCTTTAGCCATTCTCCTCGTGACGAACATTTGGTTGTCTAAGTTTTTGGCTGTTACAAATAAAGCTCCTACAAACATTGGTTTTGCTGGGTAGCTGGCAGGCCAAGGACGGTATTAAGGAACCACAGGGCTGGGACTGGCAAGAAAACCTGCTGGGTAGTGAGTAATACTGCATGTCTCCCACAAAGAGCTGATGCACATCCTTCAGTTTTTCTCCAGTTCCCTCTGCTGATAAAGCTTAACAACATGTCAGCTGGCAAAGAAGGAATGTTTCAGGCTGCAGTTTCAATATTACAAAGCACTGAATTATTATTACAAAGCAGTTTCAATATTACAAAGCACTGAAGGGTGCATTTAGAACTGAGAGACAATAATGGATCATTAGAACACTGGGTTTTACTTCTTTGAATTAAAAAAACACTTATGTCTCTTATTTTCTTCAAGCTAAAAATATTCAAATACATATGGCACTTTCAGTATAATACACCAATAGTATTACTAACATTGAATGCAACTATTGAATGCAACTTAAGACTTTCTTAAGTTTTTTTTTGTCTGTTTTGCATATATATTATTAGGATCGTGCAAATGAAATACTGTATTTTAAGTCACTTGAAATAATTTCTCTCTTGATCTTTTCTCTCTGATTTTACTAACAATATACAATGAAGTTTATTTGTTTCAGTTTATTTTCAGTTTTTTTCCCTTGACTTTCATTTTTACTTATACAAAATATTTAATTCCAAATTTTTTAAAATTATATTTTATTGATTATGCTATTACAGTTGTCCCATTTCTCCTCCATCATTCCCCTCTGCCCTTCACACCCCCTCCCACCCACATTCCCCCCTTTAGTTCATGTCCATGTTTCATAAGTTCTTTAGCTTCTACTTTTCCCACACTATTCTTGCCCTCCCCCTGTCTATTTTCTACCCACTGTCTATGCTATTTATTCTCTGTACCTTTTCCCCCTCTCTCCTCCTCCCACTCCCCTGTTGCAAACCTTCCATGTGATCTCCATTTCTGTATTCCTGCTCCTGGTCTAGTTGTTTGCTCAGTTTGCTTTTGTTTTAGGTGCAGTTGTTAATATCTGTGAGTTCGCTGTCTTTTTATTGTCCTATTTTTGATCTTCTTCTTCTTTTTTTTTTTTTTTACATAAGTCCCTTTAACATTTCATAGAATAAGGGCTTGGTGATAATTAACTTTTTTAACTTGATCTTATCTGAGAAGCACTTTATCTTCCCTTCCATTCTAAATGACAGCTTTGCTGGATAGAGCAATCTAGGATGTAGGTCCTTGCCTTTCATGACTTGGAATACTTCTTTCCAGCCCCTTCTTGCCTGTAAGGTCTCTTTTGAGAAATCAGTTGATAGTCTGATGGGAACTCCTTTGTAGGTGACTTTGCCCTTATCCCTTGCTACTTCTAGAATTCTCTCCTTCATTTTAATCTTGGCTAATGTAATTATGATGTGCCTTGGTGTGTTCCTCCTTGGGTCCAACTTCTTTGGGACTCTCTGAGCTTCCTGGACTTCCTGGAAGTCTATTTCCTTTGCCAGATTGGGAAAGTTCTCCTTTATTATTTGTTCAAATAAGTTTTCCACTTGTTGCTCTTCCTCTTCCCCTTCTGGTACCCCTATAATTTGGATGTTGGGATGTTTAAAGATGTCCTGGAGGTTCCTAAGCCTCTCCTCATTTTTTTAAATTCTTGTTTCTTCCTTGTTTTCTGTTTGGTTGTTTCTTTATTCCTTCTGGTCCACTCCACTGATTTTTGTCCCAGTTTTCCTCCCATCACTATTGGTTCCCTGTGCGTTTTTCTTCATTTCACTTATTGTAGCCTTCATTTGTTCATCTAATTTGCGACCAAAATCAACCAATTCTGTGAGCTTCCTAATCACCAGTGCTTTGAACTGTGCTTCTGATAAGTTGGTTACCAGTGCTTTGAACTCTGCATCTGATAGGTTGGCCACCTCCTGGTTGCTCAGATGAATTAGCTCTGGGGCCCCAATCTGTTCTCCAGTTTGAGGCATCCTTTTTTTTTTTTTTTAATCTGGTCGAGGCTGTTAGGTAGTGAGGGGCGGAGCCTTAGGTGTTCACCAGGGTGGGGTAGCCCAGTCTCTGGGTTGTGATGCTGGATGTGGGGGCAGGATCTGAGAGGGAACAATGGGGCTTGCTCCGAGCTCTCTCATGGATTCCAGTCCCTTCAGCCACTTTCCTCAAGCAAATTGAGCTCTTCTGGTGCTGATTCCCAGGTGGGTGGGCCTGCGCATGCTCCAGGACCCTGTGGGTCTCCCCAACAAACTCTCCTGTGAGGCTGGGACTCCCTCCTGGCACCTCAGCCCCTGCAAGTATTTTCAATGGGTGCTTTTAGGATTCACCTCCTGGCTCTGGGGCCCTGCATTGCTCAGTCTGTCTTGCTGCCCATTTTTTCCTGGTTTATCTGTGTGCGAATGTGTGTCCATTGTCCACCGCCTTGTGCACCCTGTTTGGCCTCCTCTCATTCGGCAATGCCGTAGCCTGTGTGCCTGGAGTGACTGCACACCCAGGACCACCACCAGCTTATCCTGCCGGAATCGACTCCGCCAGCTGCTGACTCCGCCCCTCTTACCGGTCTGGGTGAATTGTTTTTGTCAGATTCCTGCACAATTTAATTTTCTCTCTGTCCTGGTTGGGTTTTCTTTTTTTTGTTCTATATATTTTTTGTCCTTAATCTTGGTTGTGAGAGGACGCACAGTGTGTCCAGCTACACCTCCATCTTTGCCGGAAGTCCTCTACTTAATTCCAAATTGATATATATATTTTAATGCCATAAATTTAGCTTTAGATGAATCTCAGCAATTTTGATTTGTAGCATTTTTATCACCCAGTTGAAATAGTTTCTAATTTCCATTGAGAATTCTTTTTTGTTCTGTTATTACTCATAAATACATTTCTTAATTTTAAAACATATGAAGATTTAAAAAGGTATATTTTCATTATTTTTAGGTTAATTACATTTGGACAGGGAAGATGTTCTGTATGAATTCAGTGTTTGAAATCTATTGAGACCTATTACCCAGCACAAGAATGGCTCTTACGTGTTCTGTGTGTGCTTGAGTGGAATACATATTCCACACTTACTGGCCACAGTGTGCTATGAAAGTCCATTATATCAGTTTTGCGAATCATATTTTTCAGATCTGTATCCCTATTGATTTTCTTTTTGTTCTGTCAGTCCTGAGAGGTGAATAGATTTATCAATTTCTGCCTTTTATTCTATCAATTTTTGCTTTATGTATGTTGAGGTTATATTATTAGACTCACACAGTTTAAGAATTAGTATATCTAATGAATTAAATCTTTTATAATATGAAATGCTATTCTTTAGTAATGGTTTTTGCCTTAAAATCCTTTTTTGTCTGCTACTGATCTACCTATGCTATCTTTTGGGGGGATTACCATGGTGTTTGCATGGTATATCTTTGCCCTTCCTTTTCTGTCAGTCTTTTTGTTTTAGATGTGTCTCATAAATAGCATAGGGTTGGTGTTCTATTTTTAATCCAGTCCAACACTTTTTTTCTTTTAACTGGAACATTTAATCAATTTACATTGGATGTAATTGCTGACATATTTGGGCTTAAATCTACCTTGTTTTAAAAGCACTTCTTGAATTTATTTTTGTGGATGGTGTAAGTTGGTGGTCAAGTTTCATTTTTTTTGCATGTAGCTGCCCAGATCTCCCAACACCATTTGTTGAAGAGGTTATTTTTTACTCCATTTTATGCTTCTGCCCCCTTTGTTGAATATTAATTGACCATAGAAACATGGGTTTATTTCTGGGCTCTCAATTCTGTTCCATTGATCTATGTGCATGCTTTTATGCCAGTATGAGACTGTTTGATTACAATAGCCTTGTAATATAGTGTGATATCACATATTCTGATCCCTCCTACTTTGTTTCTTCTTTCTCAAAATTGGTGAGGCTATTTGGGGTTGTTTATGGTTCCATACAAATTTTTGAAGTGTTTGTTCTATATCTGTGAAATATGTCACTGGTATTTTAATAGGAATTTCATTAAATCTATCAATTGCTTTGGGTATTATGCACATTTTAATGATGTTAATACTCTAATCTGTAAACACAGTACATGCTTCCATTTATTTGCTTGTTCCTTAATTTCTTTCTTCAGTATTCTGTAGTTTTCTGACTAGAGGCTTTTCCCTCCTTGGTTAAGTTTACTCCTAAGCATTTTTTTCTTGTTGCTGTGGCAAATGGAATTTTTCCCCCTGATTTTTTTCTGATATTTCATTGTTGGTATACAAAAATGCCATCAATTTATGAATATTAACTTTGTATCCCACTGTTTTGCTGAATTCATATATTAGATCAAGTAGTTTTTTGATAGGGTCTATAGGGTTTTCTATGTATGATATGATGTCATCTGCAAACAGTGACAACTTCCTCCTTTCCAATTTGGATACCTTTTATTTCTTTTTCTTGTCTGACCACTGTGGCTAGAACTCCCATTACTATGTTGAATAGAAGTGGTGAAAGCAGACATCCTTGTCTTGTGCCTGATCTTACGGGGAAAGCTTTTAGTTTTTGTTCATTGAGTATGATGTTTGCTGCAGGTTTCTTGTATATGGCTTTTATTATGTTGAAGTATGGTCCCTCTACTCCCACTTTGCTGAGTGTTTTTATCATAAGTGGGTGCTGTACCTCATCAAATGCTTTTTCCACATCTATTGATGTGATCATGTGGTTTTTGACTTTCCCTTTGTTTATGAGATGTATTATATTTATTGATTTGTGTATATTGCACCATCCTTGCATCCCTGGGATGAATCCTACTTGATCATGGTGTATGATCTTTTTAATGTATTGCTGCATGCAGTTTCCCAATATTTTGCTGAGGATTTTAGAGTCTATGTTCATCAGCAATATTGGCCTGTAGTTCTCTTTCTTTTTTTTGTGTTTTGGTCTGGTTTTGGAATTAGGATGATGCTGGCATCAACAAAAGAGTTTGGGAGTCCTCCTTCTTCTTGATTTTTTTTT
>PVKU01013578.1:0-28030 GCA_004027475.1 Anoura caudifer | reverse complement strand
ATTTTGTTTTAAAAGAAACCTCATTATACTCTTCTGCCAAGTATTATTTTAAATGCCAGTTAACTCTCTGAACACCCTCCCCCAAATAACCTTAAAATAAATAAACTTATTATGCAGCCATGTTCCTGCAGAAGTTTGAATCACACCAAGAATGCATATCCTTAAAAGGAAATGTTTTCCCTCCCCTTGCATCCTGTTATTTAAACTATTTTAAGTACTTGTCTGGAGAAAATTGAGCCAGAATTCAAGTGGTTTTGATTTTAGCTGCTGTTTTACACTGCCCATGTCCAGGTGGCACATGGAGCAATCTATCACTTCAAATGCATCCTTTGGGGTGCTACTTGCTCTTATAAATCTGACAGTAAGAAAGACTGGGATTTCCTTTGACCGCGCGCATGTGTGTGTGTGTGTTGCTTTAACCACCCTTGAATCTGCCTGAATCTAGTATTTCTCTTTATACAGAGGTCACATATGTGTGTCCTCATCTGCAACGCAGATGCACCCTCTTTTCTAACCCACTCTGGACAGTGCTCATTAGGACTTGAAGAAAAAAAAAAAAAAACAATGAAGTGCAGATGTACTCCCTTTCAGAAAACACAGTTTGTAAGTTCCATTTAGTTTAATCAGCATCTTCCATAAATTTTTGCACTTAAAAAAGACAAAATGAATATAACAATAATGGATTTACATATGTACACACACAACCTTGAATGCCCATGAAAGCACACAATATACTGATTTTAAATAGTTGGCCAAAAGACTTGTGCAGAAGAATTTAGATTATATTCCATCCTAAGAACTAAGCACTAAAGTCAAGCTTTCATTGCATTAAAACTTTAGAAACAGCAGCTGCTAAACATCTCCAGATGCTTAGCGGAACGTAGGTTTTGCCTTTCCTAATTTATAACTTCTAAGGTAGCTCATTCTAGTAAATATAAGATGCACTTTAATGGGTCCCAGATAAAGGTAGAATGAAGGTTGCTAAGAGTTCATACTAATAGTAGATCCCCTGAGGTGGAGGTCAAGTACAGCTAACGGCTAAACAAGGTTAGACAGCTGAGACCAGGCAATCAAAAATGTCTAACAATGCTTTTCCAACTCAAAATTTCCAGCAGTTGGACCATCATTTTCCATCTGCTGCCGTTTTTCCCACCTTGAAAATACACAGCTAACACACACACTCACATGTATGCATTCTCACACACATGTGTGCTCTTGTTTTCATCCCCTGACACACCCACACACTTTTATTCCATCTTCCACACCATCAATGCATGGTTTTCAGACTATTCCAAGACCTCCATTACTAGTATTCCATCCATAACTAACCAGATTGCACAGTGAAAGAACACTAGTCAGTTTATTTGGGGGGGGGCTATAGTTTTTATTTTAAAGTCATAATTAAACAAATACACACTAAACCACCATGCTTCTTGTGGAATCACCCTGATGTGGTTTTTATATACTACAGAATATCAAGTAATTTGAAACAATTCAACTTCTTGAGAAGAGAAAATCTTGTACTGCTACAATCATCATGACCAACATTTTTCGGCTTAGTTTGGCAGGCAACCTCAAAGCAATATACCCACACCATTCCTAGTCATTTAAAAAACTCTGTTATTCTTTTATTTCAAAACTGCTGAATTCATGTTATAAAAATGAGGGGGGTTGTGGAATGAAAGAGAAGGGAGTAGTCAAAGAACATGTATGAATGACCCATGGACATGGACAATGATGTGGGGATTGACTGTGGGAGCAGGGAATGGGGTGGGATAGAGGAGGGCAAAGGGGGAAAATTGGGACAACTGTAAGAAAATAAACAAGAATAAAAACATAAAATGCAGTCTTGATAGCTTAGGAGGGAAAAAAGTCAGATGCATTAGCAGGATTAAAAACCAATCTGAAAAGACTTGTTACATGAATTTATCTTTACTACAAGTAATCATCCAAATGATCACTAGTTTCCATAACAAGAATGTGAAAGGCATATTCCAGTTGGTAGATATTTTCCGAAAGTTTGATTTATTCTTCTTTAGAAAGAACTCAAGCAGCATTGCAGCATTTAAATTAAAAGACAAATATTACGAAGTAGGAAAAAAATGAGAGCCAAGGCTTCTGCTACACCAGTGGAAAATACTGGAAACAAATGTTAAGAAATTAAAATAATTCAACAACAACAACAACAACAACAACAACCACACTGCTTGGATATTAACACCAAGCACGTGAAGAAAGTGAGTGAAAGGAGAACTTTTAAATCCTAATACTCATTTATTGCTAGTAAGAATTTCAAAGCACTATTAATTGATCGATAAAAACCAGTGATTAGTGGTAATTACAGAGATTTTTCTCCATACACTGATTTTGCTGAATTTCTGAAGAGAAAAATCAAGGCTACATTGTTAATAGATGGGGAAAATCATATAATGATTTATGTATTTCGTCACAATTGAATTGAGATCAAATAGTCCTCACTACCGACCAAATAAGAAAGAATTGTCTTTGACAGGAAAATAAGTTATGGAGCTTGTTTTAAAAATCAAGTTTCCCACAATGAAGAAAAATATTCAAAGGATTTCCATATCACCTTTGACAGTTGCCTGAGGGCTCTGTAACTAATAACAACTAAAAACTGCAAGGATTTTAAAAGAAAATTAAAAGATTCAGTTGGGTCTTTAAACACTTTTCTAACAGACTTACACAGTAGCCTTTGTTATGCTGAAAAAATATATAAATTTTACGTGCTATAATGTGATGGCTAAACCTTTAGTAATAAATTCTACCATGATGAAAATCTTTTTTTTTTGAGCAGCAAAAGTTCCCATTTATTGGTCCTTCTATATATTCCAATTACTGCTAAGTGGATTACATTCAACACTACATTTAAACCTTTTAGCAATCCTATGGGGAAGTACTATTTAAGATCCCTATTTTAGAGATGGAAGAATTGAGCACTGAACAGTTAAATAACTTCCTAAAGTCACACAGTAGTGTCAGGATAAGCATTTCTTTTTTTTTAATTTTTATTGATGTTCAAATATAATTGTATCCATTTTCCCACCACCACCTTCCCCTGTCCTACTCACCCCCATCATGATGAAAATCTTCATAACAAAGGCCTTTTTGTGTTTACAGTTGATAATGACAAAGTCCCAATACATGAAAAGACTATGTATAATTCCTTAGGATTCAATCAATTAAATTTCTATTGAAAACCTAACGTGTGTGTAACACTGAGCTGGATATTGAGGGAGGAATACAAAAGAACAAAATAAAGAACAGGAAGAAATTTGGGACTCCAGAATTCCTATGTATAGCATATAGAGTAACAACAGCTTGCATACATTAGGAACATATGCCTGATAGGGACTCCAAGATGTCATATGGTCCAATCTACTGCCTTTGGGAAGCTGTTTACCAACCCTAAATCCTCCAAAATATATGATTTAAAATAAGATAGCAGTTCCAACAATGACCCTTTCTTGCAGTCCAACTCTAACTGACCCCTCACTTAGTACAATTTAACCCTGTTTCTTCCACAGAAGTAATTGATTGGGGAGCCCTGTTTCTACCACTTAGCTTTTAAGGAGCAATTAATCTCTCTTACTGATAAAGGCATCCCAGTCCCATCAGGTAAACATATTTGAATTATCTTTAAGTTTAAAATATATTATTCACACAAATATTTCCAACATGCAGCATGAGAACAGGACTGTATTCAACAAAAAAACATTTATTTGAAGAAGCAAGGCCTTGAAAATTAAAAACTACCAGTAATAAGCCATGGTCTCTACCTCAAAATTCTATTCATAAGGAAACAAATTAGGCTGTCTGCAATACTGAAAGATGAATTTATTTTTTTAATTTTAATTTTTTAATTTTAATTTTTGTTATTGTACAGTTTTCTTTTACTCCCATTCCAGCCCACCACCCCAGCCCTCCTCATGAAAGATGAATTTAAATAAAACAGAAGGTTCAAAGGAAATGTAATCCTTACACAGCTATAAGGTTATTTCTACAGAATAATGAGACTTAAAAAATCTCACAGCCAAGAATTCAGCTGCTCTTTTTTCATAATCATTCTAGTATCAGACTGCGTAGTAAGTAGTCTTACAGTCAGTGGTACCTATGGACTGCCTTTCTCTCTCTCTCTCTCTCTCTCACACACACACACACACACACACACACACACACACACACACACACAATCATGTTAGATTCTAGACTATTTGATTTTTTTCTAGTTAGAATTCTGATGAGATTATGAATAGTCATTCTGGCTGGTGCTAATTACTCTTTCCAAGGGGTACCTTCATAGAAAATGTTGATAAAAAAATGTATGGGAATCACCCTGGCTGGTGTGTTTCAGTGGATTGAGTGCTGGCCTGTGAATGAAAGGGTCACCGGTGTGATACCCAGTCTAGGGTTGCGGACCAGGTCTCCAGCTGAGGGCACATGAGAGTCAACCACATATTAATGGTGGTCACTCTCCTCTTTCTTCCTCCCTTCCCCTCTGTCTAAAAATAAATAAATAAAATCTTTTAAGAATATATGGGAATAGGGATGTACATGTTCTCACTTTTCACTAATGGGATTTTCAACACAGGTCAAAGACTAGATTCAAATTTAAATGACAAATCATTATGATCTAACTTTATATGCTTTAATCAATGAGATACCAAATAGTAATAGTTTACTTCTTCTCTAAGCACGTGTTGACTCATGTGAGTACATACATCAATAATCAATTCCTATTGTTTTCTCATTTTCTCTACTGACTTGACCTGAAATTTGGCACTGAAATTTGGAATGTAAATGCCTTAGTAAAAACAAAAACAAAAACAAACAAACAAACAAACAAACAAACTGCTTCCATAACTGCTCAATTCTAAGATTTCTTATATAATATTAAAAGATAAATCAAATGACTTCTCATCTTATACTGATGCTATACTTTAATGTGAAGGTAGAACAGTCTACATTATGCAAAGGTAGTAAAGATACATGAAAAAAGAATAAAGCCAAGCTAATTAGGGAAAGGCAATACAGTACCTAATAATTCTTAACATTTTCAGGGGTCACATATCCCTTTGAGAATATGGTAAAAGCTCCAAATCTTCTCCACAGAAAAATGATTCACCAAATGTGACAACATCATAAAATTTGTCTAAAAATTTCAGGAGCCACAGCAACGCTAGTCCTTGAACCAAAAACCTTTGATCATATTAGATATTAGATATAATTAGAAAAAAATACAGTTTAAGTGTAGCTTTTAAAACTTTATAACATCAAAGTTTAACTGGCTTGCCCTAAGGTTCATAATTAACCATTCATATGATTTTTAAGAGAAATAACATTGGTTAGGGCCAAAGAAAGATTGCTTTACTATAGCTATACTGCAAAAAAAATACTTACCAACTTTTGCAAAGGCCTCTTTGAGTTCATCAAGCTCATCTTTGGAAATCTGAGTGGTAGCCATCTCATCCATTTAAAGAAGATCTGAAGAGAAACTCCAAAGGTTTCAGACTTTAAGAACTTTTTGTAATAAATACATTATAAAGACTCCTGTGAAATTCTAATCTAAGGAATAATTTAAACAGAAAACCAATGTCATCTGAACAGGTTCCCATACTAGTAGCTACAGCCAAAATAAAGAAAATAAACAAATGAGAAGACATCATTTACCAACTTACTCAGAAAAAAATATTCCTGAATCTTATTTTCAGAATATAAGGAAGAATATAGGTACCTGGCAATGACAATAAACAGATACACAATAGAACTTCTTAGTTGCATGTGGCCAAAGATTCATGTAAAATGTGAATCTTTACTAGAAATCCATTTATTTTTTTAAAATTTATCTCACTGTTTATTTCCATTTTCCAGCTTTATCGAGATATAATTGGCAATATTATGTACATTTAAGGTATACAACTTGATGATTTGATATATATACATATTGTGCATAGATTACCATAGTCAGATTAGCTAACGTGTCCTTCACCTCACATTCACTGTGAAAACAGAGATTTTTAAAAATTTTACTGATTTTAGAGAGAGAGGAAGGGAAAGGGAGAAACATTGATTTGTTATTCCACTTATGTATGCATTCATTGGTTGATTCTTGTATGTGCCCTAACTAGGGACTGAACCTGAAACCTTGATTTATCGGAAGGGGGAGATGCTCTAACCAACTGAGCTAGCCAAGCATGAAAACACTGATTTTTATTTATTTATTTTTATTTGATTTTTTTTGTTTTTAATTACTTTACAGTTGTTCAATTACAGTTAGTTGCATTTTCTTCCAACACTCCCACAGTGCCACCCCCGCCCCTGGCCAAACCTCCCTCCCTCCTTTGCTTCCATCCTCCCCCTTGGTTTTGTCCATGTGTCCTTTATAGTAGTTTCTGAAAACCCTACTCCCCACTGCCCCCTCCACCCCCCCTCTGGCTATTGTTAGATTGTTTTTAATTTCAATGTCTCTGATTATATTTTGTTTGCTTTTTTCTTTTGTTGATTAGGGTCCAGTTAAAGGTGAGATCATATGGTATTTGTCCCTCACTGCTTGGCTTATTTCACTTAGCATAATGCTCTCCAGTTCCATCCATGCTGTTGCAAAAGGTAGGAGCTCTTTCTTCCTCTCTGCTGCATAGCATTCCATTGTGTAAATGTACCATGATTTTTTAAAATTTTATTTTAATTGTTGTTCTTATACAGCTTTCTGTCTTCTACTCCTATCCCAGCCCACCGCCCCAGCCCTCCCCAGCTCCCTCCCATTTCCATCCCCCCTAGCTTTTGCCCATGTGTCTTTCATACTTGTTGCTCTAAACCCTTCCCCTTTTCTCCTGAAATCCCCTCCCCTCTCCCCTCTCGTGACTGCCAGCCTGGTTTCAATTTCAGTGTCTTTGGTTATATTTTGCTTGTTTGTTTTGTTTTGTTGATTAGGTTCCTGTTAAAGGTGAGATCATATGGTATTTGTCTTTCACCACCTGGCTTATTTCACTTAGCATAATGCTCTCTAGTTCCATCCATGCTGTCGCAAAGGGTAGGAGCTCCTTCTTTCTTTCTGCTGCATAGAATTCCATTGTGTAAATGTACCATGATTTTTTGATCCACTCATTTACTGATGGGCACTTGCTTCCAGCACTTGGCTATTGTAAATTGTGCTGCTATGAACATTGGGGTGCATAGGTTCTTTTGGATTGGTGTTTCAGGGCTCTTAGTCCTATACAGTTGGTTCTCTTTTCATTTTAATGCTGTTTTCTTTAGCCATGCAGAAGCTTTTTAATTTGATGAGGTCCCATTTGTTTATTCTTTTTTTATGCTCCTTGCTTTAGCGGACATATCAGAAAACACTGATTTTTAAATAGCATGCTAACACCTACCAGTCATTCCCATTAAAGGAAGAACCAATTAAAACAAGTTATATTTGCCCAAACAAATTGCATGATATAGAAATACACAAGAGGTGCTAATAAACATACATTTATGCATACATCATTATTTGAATTTATGCCCTTTCAGATTTGGCTCTATTTTGCCTATTTTGCCAATGGAGCAGGGATTGGCAAACTATGACCTTGGGCCCAATCTGGGCCAAGTATAGTTTTTATAGATAAACAAACATTTGCAGTCAATTTTGATGATAAGGAACATTAACGTTGAAGCCCAATAAAGTGAAATATTATCTCCCACAAATTCCATTGCTTTCAGTTTCCACCATAATGCAATATACATTTATAATGACTGATTTTTAAAAATTAAATAAAACAGGCTTTTAAAGAATGTAAAACAGAACTTGACTGTTCATAAATTTTTCTTACCTGTGATAATAAGATGTTACAAAAGAGTGACAACTTCTCTGTAAATAGTAAGTTAGTTAATACTTTTCAGAGTGGTCTCAGTATCTATAGGGTAATGAAAGATCTTCAGTTAGATTTGATGTCAGGCATTCTCAAGATTAAGATTAAAAAGCAATTTTTCATAAATTAAGCTGCAATCCAGTGATAGTGCTTTTTAAAAGTATTTTATATTTTAGTAACATGATGTTCAACACTTCTGATTACAAAAGTACAATATAAGATTTATTCCAATTTCCTTTACACACATTTTAAGGAATCATGTTTTCAATACAGAATTACTACCCTTTGCCATGAATTATATCATAAGGAACAATGTCACAGAAAGTCTGAAAGTGAGACTACCTCAGAAAATCCCAAACATGTGGCCTCTCCTTTATCTCTATAGGTCCTTTCTGGTTTGGGCGATTTGTCAGTCAGGAATAATCTAAAGTATGTGAGTTAAAAAAAAGACATTTGATAGTATTCTCATACTACCATGTCACATCCATAAAAAAGAAAAGTAGACAAAGATGGTTCTAGACATAACCCTGCCTGTCCAACCCTTCATTTCTGCTGACCAATGGGTGCTGACTAAATCCTTCCACTTCCTGCTTGTGCAGGCAGCGAGACTGAACAAGGCAGAAATCTCTTTCCCTTTTCCTCATACCCCTTAGTAGCACATGTAGACCCCTATCCTCACACAATTTTACCAATATTTTAAGCATCTCTTAGATGCCTACTTTCTACCCTCAACCTATTTACAATCTGGGGAAGGCAAACATATAAATAATTATAAATCAACACAAAGTGAATTAGTGGAGGCAATAAAAGATATAGAAGGAAATGGACTCAGGAAAATGTAATGATTATCAACTCCTCACGTAGGCCAGGAAAGCAGTACTTTTGTTCTCCCTTACTCAATTAGAAAATACTTAGACCTCATGGAAATGATTTGAAGGTGCCATACACTTAAAATACCTTGATATAACGCAGCATTTAAAAATCCTAAATATACTTTCAACTTTTCTAATTTCTTATTCCAGTCTAATTGTCTTAATGAAAACCTAAAGGGACTTCTTACATCTGTAACTCTGATTTTTTCTACGGGAGACATTAAGAGGTACACATGAATAAGAATATAGAGGAGAATTGGAACATGTATATATACTCCAAACAATATTTCCAGGCAAATTTGGTATAGAATAACAAAATAATTTAATTTAGGAGACTTTCACTTAAACGTACTCAATTTCATTTATTTATAATTATTTGTAAGTAAATAAATGCTATTCTGAAGTACATGAGCTAAAACTAAAAAAATACAAAGTGAAATTTATTTTATTAAATACTTTTTAATTTTATTGTTGTTCAAGTAGCTTTCTGCCTTTCCCCAGCCTTCCCCAACTCACTCCCCTGTTTCCACCCCTCCTTGTTTTTCTCCATGTGTCCTTTACACTTGTTCCTATAATCTCTTCACCCATTTACCCCCATTATCACCTACGCTCTCCCCTCTGATTACTGTCAGTTTGTTCTTAATTTCAATGTCTCTTAGTGTTACAGAGCAACAGAAAGTCCGTTATTGTCTGCTGCCTTATGGAAAGATGCCTCTCAAAGCTAGAGATTTGTCAAAAGGAAAGGAAATGTTTATTTAATGCTATACAGAGTTAAAGTAGTGACTTAACATCTTCATTAAAATATCAAAGTCCTTTAGGATACCCACAGACGCCCACAGTGCTTCTTATCTCCCTCTGCCCTAATTCAGGGTACCATAAGGGCAAGGAAGAGAAGCACACGTCCGGGATCCAGGCTCTTGACACTGTCAGCTGTGTTGTCGTCCAGGCAGGATCTCTAATTAATCCAAAGCCATGTGGCACCTTCTCATGGCCTACTGGCAAGAGTTCTTTCACCCTTCTTCTAGGCAAAGTCTCTCTTGTTCCCAGGCCACGCAGCCAGAGGGAGCACCCTAAAGCTGCGTGGTCCTTCTCCTACCAAAGCTGTGGAAGGGGTCCCCACTCTGGCAAAGCCACGTGGCAATTCTCTGCTAAAGCCACATGGTGATTTTCCCTCACAGGGCTGTGAGGGTCCTAACTCTCATGAAAGCTTGTGGACTCTCCCTAATGGCTGCCACGTCTCCGTTTAAATCCCCGCGCCAAATTTCTTCTGTAACTCCATTTCCGACTCCTCCCACAATCAGTTACACCTGCCAGCATTCCCATATATTCCAAGATTTTGGGGATGCCATCATGAGTCTGGGCAGGTGTGTCCCCATTTTCTGGAGCCAATCTTCTCCAAAGTCCCATGCAGGTGCTGTGACTTGGGGTTCTTCCCCCAGTCACGTCTTGGGGGGAGTCCTTTCCATTCCCCTGGCTCAGAGCATGGTCACAGCTATTTAACACATCTAAGCTACCAGCCAAAGGCTATAGATATGTTAAATGACCATGCCATGGATTAGCAGCTCTGCATGTCCCTGCTCCATGTGTCCCTTCCCCCAACTCATACCTGTGGGGGAAGGGGTGAGGACATCTTATATGTCCCTCTAATATTTCCTGGACACCCTGAGTTCTGGGCCCATTCCAAATCCCTATTTTTGCCCCCCCGCCCAGCTGCACCCTGCATCATTAGTATATTTGGTTGTTTGTTTATTTTGCTGATTAGGTTGCACATAAAGGTGAGGTCATATGGTATTTGTCTTTCTCTGCCTGGCTTATTTCACTTAGCATAATGCTGTCCAGGTCTATCCATACTGTAGCATAGGGTAGGAACTCCTTCTTTCTTTCTGCTGTGTAGTATTCCACTGTGTAAATATACCATGTTTTTTTGATCCATTCATTTACTGATGAGCACTTAGGTTGCTTCCAGCACTTGACTGTTGTAAATTGTGCTGCTATGAAATTGGGGATGCATAAGTTCTTTTGAATTGGTGTAGTTTGATTTTTAGATTCAATTGTTGATAGATATATATTTATTGCCATTTTATTGTTTGTAGTTTGATTTTTTTCTTAAATAACTCTCTGCAACAATGCATATAATAATGGCTTGTTGATAATGAACTCTAGTTTTTTTTTTGTTTGTTTGTTTGTTTTTTTTTCCTTGTCTGGGAAACTCTTTATCTGCTCTTAAATTCTAAATGATAGCTTTGCTGGCTAGAGTAATCTTGTCTGTAGGTCCCTGCTTTTCATGACTTTGGATATTTCTTGCCAATCCCTTCTAGCCTGTGAGGTTTCTTTTGAGAAATCAGCTGACCAGCTTATGGGAACTCCCATATATGTACATAACTAACTGCTTTTCCCTTGCTGCTTTTAAGATTCTTTCTTTATTTTTAACTTTTGGCATTTTAATTATGATGTTTCTTGGACTGGGCCTCTTTGCATCCATCTTGTTTGGGACTCTCTGTGCTTCCTGGACTTTTATGTCTATTTCCTTCACCAAATTAGGGAAGTTTTCCTTCATTATTTTTTCAAATAGATTTCCAGTTTCTTGCTCTTTCTCTTCTTCTGGCATCCATATGATGCAAATGTTGGACATCTTGAAGTTGTCCCAGAGGCTGCTTATAGTACACTCATTTGTTTGGATTCTTTTTTCTTATTGTTGTTCTGATTTATTTTTTGTTCCTTATGTTCCAAATCGTAGATTTGATTCTCAGCTGTGTCCACTTTACTGTTGTTTCCCTGTAAATTGTTCTTTATTTTAATTAATGTATCCTTCATTTCTGAATGGATCTTTTTTATGTTGTTGAGGTCCTAACAAAGTTTCTTGGTCAACCTTATATCCAGTGTTTTGAACTCTGCATCTGATAGATTGCTTATCTCCATTTTGTTTATTTATTTTTCTGGAGTTTTGATCTCTTCTTTCATTTGGACCATGTTTCTTTGTCTCTTCATTTTGGCAGCTTCCCTATGTTCATTTCTATGTATTAGGTAGAGCTGCTTTGATTCTGTGTCTTGGTCATGTGAGCTAATGTAGTAGGTGCCCTGTAGGGTCCAGTGGCACAGCTTTTCCTATAACCCAAGCTGAGTACTTGAGATATACCCTCCATGTGGTCTGAATATACCCTCCTCTTATAGTTGAGCCTTGATTGCTGTTAGCAGGTCAATGGGATTTACCAAATCTTGGGAGGAATTTACCCAGGCCAGTCAACTGAAAGGACTGGCTGTGACCACTGACCACCAGCCTCCACTTTCTATGGAGGATCAGGGTGGTGGTGCTCTGACATGGTCTGTAGCTGTTCATTGGGTGCAAAGGCTCATGGTTTCCCTCTGGTGCAGGCCAACATTAGAATCACTTGTGTTTTATCTAGAGCCATACCGCTTTGGGTATAAAGCAGTCTGAAATGGCTGCTACTTGTGCTGGCCTTGCAGATTCCCTTGCAAAGCCAAGTTGTGAATCTAGGCTGGCTGCTGCTAGTGCTGGGCTTGAGACCACTCAAAAAGGGTTATAGGGCCTAAGACTCACTGAGGCCAGCTGTGGCTTGTTTGATAAGATTTAGGAAGTTGTGAATCATGCGCTAAGACCAGCCATTCATGTGCAAAAGCTGATAAGGTGGGGCCATAATTTGGGTGGGACAAAGTCTGGGAATCTCCAGGGTAGAACAAACACTATTATACAGTTTGTTGGAGTCTCAGATATGGCACCAGCCTGCTGGTTCTGTGGCTTTGTTGGGGAGGGTTCAGAAAAGGGATAGTGGCCTTTCTGCCTGGAAGAAAGCTTTCCCTCAGCTCTTGCCTTCATGCCAGACCATTCACTTCCTCCCTTTATGCCGCTGGTGCCTTTCAAGCTGCTACCATAGTGCTGTAGCTCAGAGGGAGTGAGTCTGAGTAGGTGAGTCCATGTGTGGGTTCCTTAAGAGGAACTACCTGGGACCCCAGGAGTTTCTTCCACTGACAGAGTCCCTGCTGATTTTTGCATCCAGATGTTATGATGACTTATCCTCCTGTCACTGGAACCCTGGGCTGGGGAGCCTGGCATGGGGCTGGCACTTCTCACTCCTGAGATATCCTTTCTGATTTTTTATCTACCACATGAGTGTATGGTACCAGCCTGTTCCATGTCACTGCATCTCCTACCAGTCTGAATGGGTGTGATTTCTTTAATTCCACAGTTTTCAGACTTCCATTCAACTTGATTTCTGATGGTTTTGAGTGACAGTTTTTCTATAATCTAATCGTAATTTTAATGTGGTTGTGAGAGAAGGTGAGCTGTGTTTACCTATGCTGCCATCTTGACTGGAAGTCCAGGAATATCACTTCATATTAATTCCCCCTTTTATATATATTACAAACTATTGCAATGTTCATAAGCAATAGTTGTCACAAATATGCAAAATAAGTTATATATTTTAATTTAATCTGTCACATAAGTATAATGAATCAATTAGAACATGTAGGAAACTTATTGGTTTTATGTAAATCAAAATTTAGAATTTAAAATTTTTCCAAATTTGTGTTCCTCAGAAATTTGCAGACTGGAGACAGGAGATAAATGATAAAGAAGGAAGGGCTTACTTATGATGAATTATTTTATTTTCAGATGATATGTTTTCCCATTAGTCTACTTTTCTGTGTTTTCATATCTGTAAATATACCAAATGTCTTAATTTAATGGACATGCCAATTATAAACAATATTTTCTAAAGCTGCTAAACCAACAAAGTACTTTTTAATCTCTAATCAGTACTAAAATGCTATATACATTTCCATTTTCCCTACATTAGTAACTTGTTGCCAATAACTGCCAAAATTTTACAGTGAGACTTAGATTTTCTGAATACCTAGAGGAAGGGAGGGGTGGTTCTATCTTCCAAATCTGCCAGGTTTGCTTCTTTGAGGTCTCCTTAGGCACAGGAGTGTGAGTTCTTTTAGGAAATGTAGTGAGGCAGCTCCAAGTTCCCCAGCACACTTATTTGTGCTGTCTGCAACACATTTTTATGGAGATAAAACCCCTGATCTGTGTGTGCTTATTTATTCATTTTTTCAATTTAAATTATTTTATTGTTATTCAATTACAATTGTTCATATTTTCTCCCTCTCCAAACCCACCTGCCTCCCTTACTTCCACCATCCCCTTTGGTTTTGTCCATGTGTTCTTTATAGTAGTTCCTGAAAACCCTTCTCCCCATTGTCCCCACCCCCACCCCTCTGGCTATTGATAGATTGTTCTTAATTTCAATGACTCTGGTTTTATTTGTTTGCTTTTTCTTTTGTTGATTATGTTCCAGTTAAAGGTGAGATCATATGGTATTTGTGTGCTTATTTATTTAAATTATTTTTGTGCATGTTGTTGATAAAAGGATATAGATAAAGATTAAAAGGAGCTGAAATGTCAAGCTGACACATATCCCTGGACATAGAATTATATATGTGAGGTCCACTGCTCCAGCCTATGTGTGCTGGATTCAATTAAATGTCAGGTGAGGATCAGATACACTCTTTCCTCCAGGTGCAAAGGGCAGTTGTACAGTAAGAATAAAAGAGTGTGGAGTTCATCCACTGGTGATAAAATACCATTCAGTGCTGAAGCATGTTTGAGACACTTTCATCTGGATTTTAATAAACAAAAGGAGCTTCATAAAGTAATATATGCTTGTAATGTTACAAAGCTTAGGGTTGTAGTTTTAGCCATGAAATGAACACCTATAATGGACTTTACCTGGAAGGCACTGAGGTATCATATGTATTTTTTAAAGGATGCTGTCAGAACAAGATATTTTGGGGGAACAATTGCCAAATAGTGAAGATTTAAGCTGGTTGATAATCCCGTGCATTGTTTTACTCCAAATTAGTATGTTCCAACTCAGGGCTTCTAAGCAGTCGTTAAATCATTTTGGTGATTCAACTTCCAAAGAAGCATTTTCTCTGTAGAAGGCAATGCGCAAAAGTGGTTAAAGAGCACAAATTGTTGCACTAGAGTTGCTCTGTCACCTTGAATACATTTTTTAAATCTCCTCTTTCTCAATTTCTTCCTTTGTCTGTGAAAAATGGTGACTGTAGAAACAACTGTCTCATGGGGTTCTTATGATACTTGAATACATTAACATACATGAAATCTTAAGAAAAATATCTGAATAGTATGAGTAGCAGCTATTATTATTGACACCTGCTGTTCATGCATCTGGATAATTTTAGTCAAAATATATGCTGAGTTTTTGAGGCAATTAAAAATTTGTCATTTACAGATACTTATTTCCATGAATTAGAATTTCGCTGATACTAAGCAATCAAAAAAATTCAAAAACAAATTAGGTATTAAGGCAAATGTCAATTCAATTGACAACCATAACCCCAGATTTTAAAACTTCATGCACATCCAGTTTTGTTCTTGTCATTAGCTGACTTGATAGTAACTAAATAGTTATATTTTTGAACTTACATAATACACCTCCACTAATGAAATCAGTTCAATATATTAAAGTTCTGTCTAGGATCATGTTTTAAAAAACTTCACTGATAAAACACAAAAAAGGTTTAAGGCTCACAGATCTAAAGAAAATAATGCCTTGTACTGTAATGATAATAATAGTAACAACAGCATCATTTTATAAAGTACAGTCTTACCTATGATCTCATTTGTTACAACAATGTGCTAAAATACACAGGGTGAGAATTATCATTCCTATTTTAGTGATGAGAAAATTAAAGCTCTAAGTGTAAAATGACTTACTCAGAGTCACAAGGCTATTGTTACCCAAAGCCAGATTCTAATGCAATTCTTAATTCTTTGTTCAGTATTTTGTACATGAACTGCTTCACAAACAGCCTACCTAAATGTTCCTGTTGTGGGGAGCCTTTCTCTTAGGTGCTGGTGATGCATAATACATGATGGTTGTGACTCTGAGGCCTCTCTACCTCCTTACATGAGGGGGATTCTTGGTGTCTCCTATTTCTGATTCCCCAGAGCAATGAATTTATGAGAAGTTAATTAGGCCTTTCAATATCTAATGAGGTTTCAAATAACTTATCACCAGTAGAAAGCACTATAAAATTAGAATAAATGCCAGACCTTGCATAAAGAGAGGATTGTTTATATCATAAACGTATTACAAAAACAAATTTAAAATGATTGATTTTAAGAAAGCATGATCTGCTTTTGTGATAATAAATAATTTGCATCAATTGAAATTTTAGAGAACAGTCACTCAAAACTTGCATTTAAATGTAATATTATTATTAAAATAAGTAAGCATGACTAGCTTGCCAAGATTAAATTCTCTATCAAAACCTAGGCTTGCCTGCTTTCTCCCTGAATATCTTGCTTCTGAACCACCATGGGAGTATTTATATTATAGAGCTTTTTCTCTCTCTTGGATCCTTTGTTGTATGTGAGTGGGACTCCACAAATACAGAATAGACTGTAACATCAGTTATTTCAAAATATAACCAGGCTTCATTCTGATACCTTTTATTACTCTTATTTGGGCTTTGCAGATGTTGGGTTTTCTTAAAACATTTTTCTGGTTGTAAACATAAAATTTTACTTCATTTCATAAGCAGCCTTTAGTGTATTCTTTGTATTCACAGAGATTAGAGAAGTGTAGTAAATACAAATCAGTGCCCACAGTTAATGGATAAATATTTGCCTTTACTTGCAACAAGATTATGGGATTTTACTAGTCTAAATACTCTGATGTATCACATGATGACTTATGTGCTGTGGAAAGCTTTGAAATAGATCTCCCATAGAGAGGTACTTCTGGCCAAGAAGGGGAGGTACTTCTGGCTAAGGTGGAGGTGTAGATAAACACATTGTGCCTCCATGCAAAACCAAAAAAGGACAAATTAAAAAAAAACAGAACTGACAGAAAATCGAAATGTATGGAAGTCCGACAACCAAGGAGGTAAAGAAGAACATTCATCCAGACTGGTGGAAGGGACAGTGATGGACAGCCAGAGTGGAGAGGACTCCCAGCAAGGCAGTGGCTAGGAGACTGGGTGAGGTGGCAGTTGGCAGAATGGGCAGTCCCACATTTGTGTGCGGATAAACCACGAGGAGCAACTAGGGACTGAGACAGACCACACAAACCAGGGTTCTAGTAGGGGGGACATAAAGCCTCAAAACCTCTGACAGGGAAAACCTGTGAGGGTTGAGCCAGTTAGAGAAACTCCTAGATTCACAGGGGAGTTCATTGGAGAGACTCACAAGGTTCTAGAATGTACACAAAACCACCCACCTGGGAATCAGCACCAGAATGGCCCAATTTGCTTGTGAGTAATGAAGAAAGTGACCAAAAGCTGCTGAGAGCTGAGCAAGCAGCATTGTTCCCTCTCAGACATCTCCCGCACATACAGCGGCACTAGGCAGTGATGTGGGTTGCCCCACCCTGAAGAACACCTAAGGCTATGCCCCTTACTATGTAACTGGTGCACTGAGACCCCCACCAAAAAATGGCCCAAATGAAAGAACAGATCAAAGCTCCAGAAAAAAATACAACTAAGTGACGAAGCGATAGCCAACCTATCATATGTACAGTTCAAAACACTGGTAATGAAGATGCTCACAGAATTGATGGAGTATGGTCACAAAATAGAGGAAAAAGTGGAGGCTATGAAAAATGAAATAAAGGAAAATGTACAGCGAACCAACAGTGGTGGAAGGAAACCAGGACTCAAATCAATGGTTCAGAGCAGAAGGAAGAAATAAACATTCAACCAGAACAGAATGAAGAAACATGAATTCAAAACAATGAGGAGAGGCTTGGGAACCTCCAGGACAATTTTAAACATTCCAACATCTGAAACATAGGGGTGCCAGAAAGAGAAGAGGAAGAACAAGAAATTGAAAACTTATTCAGAAAAATAATGAAGGAGAACTTTCCCAATCTGACAAAGAAAACAGACTTCCAGAAAGTCCAGGAGACTCAGAGAGTCCCAAAGAAGTTGGACCCAAGGAAGCACATGTGAAGGCACATCATACTTACATTACCGAAGATTAAAGACAAGGAGAGAATCTTAAAAGCAGCAAGAGAAAAAGAGACAGTAACCTACAAAGGAGTTTCCATTAGACTATCAGGTGATTTCTCAAAAGAAACCTTACAGGCAAAAAGGGGCTGCAAAAAAGTATTCAAACTCAGGAAAGGCAAGGAACTACATCCAAGATTACTCTATACAGCAAAGCTTTCATTTTGAATGGAAGGGCAGATAAAGTGCTTCTCAGATAAGGTCATGTTAAAGGAGTTCATCATCACCAAGCTCTTATTATATGTAATGTTAAAGGGACTTATCTAAGAAAAGGAAGATAAGAAATATGAACAGTAAAATGACAACAAACTTAAAACTATCAACAACTTAACCTAAACAAAAACAAACTAAGCAGACATCTAGAACAGGAACAGAATCACAGAAACGGAGGTCACATGGGGGGTTATGACCAGGGGATGGGGAAGGGGAGACAGGGGGAAAGGTACAGGGAATAAGTAGCATAAATCTTAAGTAGGGAATAGACAAGGGTTGGTTAAGAATAGTGTAGGAAATGTAGAAGCCAAAAAACTTATATGTATGACCAATGGACAAGAACTAAATGGGGAGAGGGAATGCACATGGGAAGGGGGTGAGTAGGGTGGAGGGGAACAAAGGGGTGAAAATGGGACAACTGTAATAGTGTAATCAACATAATATATTTCTAAAAATCAAAGAAAAACATCTGCCTTAAAGATAGATGCTTTTACACTTCATGTGTTTTCCATCTTTTTAAAAAGCATTTTCCAAGTTCTTCAAACTAGCTACATTTAAACGAATTCTTCCTTGAAGTAGCTATATTTAAACAAATTTTTCCTCCACAGCCATTTTGTTCTCTGTTTTAACCCTGCCATGAACTCTCAATGTGAAATTAATGATAACATAATTGATCATTTAGATAACAGCAAAATCATGAACACAGTGTAAAAACAGCTTCACATCCAGTAAGAGGAGAAAGTGGAATGCCAGTATTAAAATATGAGTATTTCAAATGAAAACAGGTAACAAGAGAGTTTTAATGTTTGAATAAGTCTTCCCCCCTTAATGAATGTGCTTTCTGTTTTAGTTTTTTAAATTAATTTATTGTTCAATTATAGTTGTCTGCATTTACCACCTACCACCCCCCACCAACTCCAGTCATCCCCACCTCCTACCTTGCTTCCACCCCCCCCAGTTTTGTCCATGTGTCCTTTATAGTTGTTCCTGAAAACCCTTCCCCCCTTCCTGCCATTATCCCCTCCCACCTCTGCTCTGGTTACTGTCAGATTGTTCTTAATTTCAATGTGTCTAGTTACATTTTCCTTGCTTTTTTGTTTTATTGATTAGGTTCCAGTTAAAGATGAGATCATATGGTGTTTGTACCATACTGTCTGGCTTATTTCCCTTAACTTAATGCTCTCCAGTTCCATCCATGCTGTCTGGAAGGGTAGGAGCTCCTTCTTTCTTTATGCTGCATAGAATTCCATTGTGTAAATGTACCATAGTTTTTTGATCCATTCATTTAATGATGGGCACTTAGATTGCTTCTGGCACTTGGCTATTGTAAATTTTGCTGCTATGAACATTGGGGTGCATAGGTTCTTTTGGATTGGTGTTTCAGGGTTCTTAGGGCATAATCCCAGCAGCGGAATTGCCAGGTCAAAGGCAGTTCCATTTTCAGTTTCCTGAGGAAATTCCATACAATTTTCCACACTGGATGCACCAGTCTACATTCCCACCAGCAGTGTGCTGGGGTTCCCTTTTCTCTATATTCTCTCCAACACTTGTTGTTTGTTGATTTGTTTATGATGGCTGATGCAGACTCTGGCCCTCTGGAGTCTGTGTGTTGTGGATGAGGTAAACAAATTTACACAAACTACTGAGTCTTGTGGAGAAAAAGGGATGGCATGGCCACTTTCTCAAGGAGAGAGTGCCTTGGAGCACCTCAGCCACTCTCTCAAGAGGAGAGCGCATCGGCCCTTTCCTGGACAGGTTTTTTTTTTTTTTTTTTTCCATTCCAATCACATTACATCAAACAAGGTTTGCATTCATTATCCTTAGATTTACATTAAGTAATTACTTCTTGCAGATAAGAAAAAGGAAGAAAAAACTTGCAACTGCAAGGGCACGATAAAAATGACTTGGTTACATTTCATCCTTGGGATGTTTTAGCACAGATTTTAGGGAGTTGCTTCAGAGATATGCATTAAACATCTGCAGTCTTAATTCAGGGTGAGGGAGTTTCAGCAAAAGCAAGTCTCATAGCAGCCTAGGTACAATGCAGGCCTGACTCCCCATGGGAAAGCTAATCTGTACACCTGGCTCCTGTGTGCTGCCTTGCATTCAATCGGTTTTGAGGATCAATGCTGGGCTACATTTGCCACATCACACTGATTGGTTCCTTATAATTCCCCCCTTGTTTTTAGTTAGGGCTGCTACAGAAGCAAAGCCTACAAAACTTGCTACTTGCTGGTCTCTCATACAATCCTAGGGAAATAATGTGTAAATGTAGTGAAGTATGCAGAGCATTATTAGAATCAATAAGCAACTGGTGGCTCCCAGGGCCCATACTCTCAGGTTAAGTCCATCAGATCATTTTTGGGGGTTTAGCTGGATGAGATTATTATGGAGGGTTTGAAAACCCTCCTGCTTGCTCAAGTGTTGAATGTTCTGTAACTGCTGATGCAGCTCTAGCTGCAATTTGTCAATTTCTCCCTCTTAGGTGATATTGAATATTGTTCCAGGAGTATTGGCTTGAATTCCACTTCAGCTTGGAGAATCTGGGATCACAGGTCAGCTCCTGGCAGGTCACTAGTGCATCCTGGCACTCGTTGATCCAGTTGAGTGCTGATTCAACCGCAGAGAGGTGACTCAGGATCTCTTGATCAATCTGAGACTGTTGAAGCATTTCTGAAGTAGCATTGGTTAAGAGAACATGAACAGTATGAACAATCTGAACTGAGTCAATGAGGGCAGCAGCTGCCATGACAGCAGTAGCTGCGACAACTATAGCAGAGACAATGAACGCAATGAGGGTGCCGACTGACCATCAGACACATAAGGAGGACAGTGTATTGTTAAGTGCTGTTATATCATTGGGATCCTCCCATTCTCTGGTTATATTAATGGGATCCTCCCATTCTCTGGTTACATCAACTGGCACCCATATTTGAGTTTGTTTTCTAGCTATATAAACCATAGTGAGGTTAACTGAGTAATATTGAGATGGGTAAGGCAACTGGCATATATAGAGCCTGCAGGGACAGGCAGAGAATAAATTTTTGCAGATTCACTGTAAAAGACCTGAGCTGTCCCTGGGGTTGCTAAAAACAGGTAGGGGTGAGTGGTATGAACTGTGACCCAAACCTGTTCCAGAGGGTCAATTTGATAGAAACATCCTTGAACACCTTTAGGGTAACATACAATTCTCACATACAGATGATTTCTAGTAATAAAAGGCAAGTCCATTTTCCAAGAGTTATAATGCCATGGGCTAGTGTGGTTAAAAGAAACAATCATGATAATAGGTGCCTCGGTGCCAGGCCCCTCCCACCACATGTTGGTATATAGAAATAGAGTCAGAGCCGGAACTACTGTTTTATCAGGCTTAGCTAATATTCTCCAGTTAGCTCCCCAATTCTCCACTACAAAAGGACTTTTGGGGAGAAAAGCAATAGTGGCATTCCGTCCTTGGAATAAAGACCGGGAGACTGAGCCTTTATGGCTAGGGACTAAAATACAAGGAGGAAACGGAGGGGGACTGAGAGTATGATAAATCCCCTCCTGGGTACAGAGGCTGACTGAAGTTACCATGGAAAGCTGACAGTAATCACTGTACTGTTCTTCGTTTGCTGCGTAAAGTTGTTCCTTTAAAGGAGAGCACAAAGTGTCAATAACAGAAAAGCAAACTGGTAAATACTCAGCAACATAAACTGTATTTTTTGGCACTGGCATCCAGTGCTTGTTTTCTTCTAGTGGGCCAGTGTCAGCCAGGCCACCTGGTTTGCTAGTTGATCAGGTTTTATCTCCAGGTAGTGGAGTTTGATGTCTGTTTTGTTCATAATAAGGCTTCACCCTTTTAGCTGGAAGCCAGAAAGGACCTTTAGGAATGGAAACACATGCCTACCCTCTTCCCCAAGTTAAGAGGTCTGCAGGGCCCTGCCAAGAGCCATCTTTCAGCAGATTTCTATATAAAACCTGAGGGTAAGGCAGCTTTGATTCTTTTGTTTGAAAATGCTTCTGAATTGTAGTATAGAGTGATTCATCACAATTTAAAGATTATAGGTGAACATGGTTAACATAATCAAAATTTTGGGGGTGGACTCTTGACTCTCCCTTTTTTGTTCCCTAAGTAAATTTTTAAAGGTATGATGAGCCTGTTCTACAATTGCCTGACTGGTTGGATTGTAAGGGATTTTTGTTTTATGCTGGATATTCCAATGCTGAAGAAAAACCTGAGTAGAATATGCAAAGTATCTGGGGACATTATCAGTTTTAATTTGCTGAGGCCATCCTAAATGACTGAAGGCTTCAAGCCAATGGGCTTGTATATTTTTTTGCAGGCTCTCCTATTAGAGCAGATGCATGTAAGGTGCCAGAATAAATATCAATAGAAATATGAATGTATTTGGATTTTCCAAAGGGATAGTAATGAGCGACATCTGTTTGCCAAATTATTTGAGAACTCAGTCCTCAAGGATTAACTTCCATAGAAGGAGGTGCCTTAGTAAGGGCTTGACACTTGTCTTATAAGGCCCGTTGGGGTGCCTAAGATTAGGAAGTGGAAAAGCTGGACAGGAGACTGTGGATTAATTCTGGTTAATTGCCATTGCTGAATATACAACAAGGTACAGCCAAGGGGGGGGGGATAGGGATTTGTAATGGGGTCCAAAACTCAAGGTTTCCAGGAAATACTAGAGAAATATACAGGATGTCCTCACCCCACAACAAGGCTAAGCTAGGGGATGGGACAGATGGAACTAGGCCATTGGGAGCTGTGTTATATAGCAACAGCTTTGCAGCTAGCCTCTGGCATGGTCATTTAACATATCTATAACCTTTAACTGGTTTCATAGATATGTTAAATAGCTGTGGCCATGCTTTGAGCCAGGGAGATGGAAGTGACTTCCACCCAAGATGTAACTGGGATGCAACTTCCCCTGGTTACAGCACCTGCATGAGAGCTTGAAGAAGATTGGCTCCATGCCATGGGACCACACTTGCCCAGACTTATGATAGCAGCCCAGAAAAGCTGGAAGGATACAGGAATTCTGGCAGGGTTAACTGATTGAGGGAGGAGTCGGAAATGGGGCTGCAGAGGAAGATTGGCATGGGGACTTAAACCCAGGCTTAGCAGCCATGTGAGGGAGAACCACGTGGCTTTGGCAGAGTGGGGACCGCATGCTTTGGAGTGATCCCTTTTGCCATGTGGCTTAGGAAGCAGGAGAGACTTTGCTTGAAAGAAGAGGGGTGAAAGGACTCTTTATGGTGAGCCGTGGGAAGGTGCCACATGGCTTTGGATTAAATGGAGATAGTGGTGGCAACACAGCTGATGGTGCCAGAACCCAAATCACAGACTTCTACTTATTTTCTTGAGATACAGTACCCAAGACTAGGGCAGAAGGAGAAGAAAGGGCTGTGCATCTGTGGGTATTCTAAAGGACTTTAGTATTTTAATGAAGACATATAGTCACTACTCTAAGTCTGTATAGTTTTTAAATAAATATTTCCTTTCCTTTTCACAAATCTCTGGCATTGAGAGAAGTCTTTCCTCTGGTGGTGGGCATAGCAAACTTAGTGGGGGGTCCTTTCAGTAATACTATATCGTACATCCCCCTTGGGTCTGTTCTGTAACAAATATGCTGATTTATTATAATTAACTCTTGCAAGGTCTTGGAGGGCAATTCTCTAAGGGAATTGAGATCTGGGGCTCCTTTAAGGGCATTAAATAAATGCGTTAGTTGTTGAATGGGTATTCCAAGGCTGGGTTGCACCCAATTAACTGCTCCTAAAAATTGTTGGGGGCAATTAATAGTTAAATTCTTCTATGGACTAATTTGAAGGACTTGAGGCCAGATTGTCCTATTAAAAAGAATATAGCCTAAATATTTTCAAGGCTCTGAATGTTGGATTTTTTCTGGAGTAATTACTAGTCCAGCAGAGGCCACAGAGTTTTTAAGAAAGGAGGTAGTTTTTGCGAGAATATCTTTTGAGGGAGCTGTGATCAGAATGTCATCCATATAGTGATAGATAATACAATTAGGGAACTAATCTTAGTGGCTGGCAGATAGTTGGACTGTTGAGCGTTCCCCGAGGTAAAACTTTCCCCTGAAACTGCTGTAAAGGCTGAGAATTATTAATGGCTTGGAAGGAAAATGCAAAAAAAACCCCACAATCCTTTTCTGCTAAAGGGACCATTAAGAAACAATCTTTTAGGTCAATAATTAAAAGTAGCCAGAGTGACAAAGGAAGATGGCGGTGGGGTAGGAGGGAGCAGATTCCACTTCCCCCTACACATGAGAGAAAAACCTGGTCAATCTACAGAGGAACAGAGCAAACAACGAAGAGATACACAGCATATTTTAAAACAGGAGATCGAAAATTGTAGTGGACATTGAAAAACCAGATGGTAAGAAGAGTACTTCAGAAAAATAAGAGCCCAGGGATCAGCAAGGAGACCAGAGTGGCTGAGGCCCTGGGCTGGCACTTGGCAAGCCTAGCACAGGGATCTAGGGAAGGAGCCAGGTCAACTGCTCCCTCCCCAGCCAAACAAGGTTTCAGCAGCACCAGGAGAGACCTGGTTGTTTGAAGTCTCACTGAGAGAATTTAAGGTCTCAATGGCAAACACGCTGGGGATGTGAACAGCTATGCATAGCCCTGCCAGGAGTGCATGCCTGAGATCCTACACCCATATGCCATTGGAGATGGCTGCATGACAAAAGGTACCCGTGTGACCACAGACAGCTGGGAGAACATAGGCACCAGCACACGACTGCAGATGGCTGCGGGACCATAGGCGCCCATGGGACAATAGGCACCCACATGCCATTGGAGATGGCACCAGCGCACGACTGCAGATGGCTGTGCGACCAAAGGCGCCCACGTGACCGCAGATGGCTGGGAGACCTTAGGCTCCTGCATGCGACCGGGGTAGGTGCAAGAGGCATAGGGGACCCAAGCTCACATCCATAAACTCAGGAAAGTGCGCACTCCTCACCAGGCTTAGAACATACACCTGAGGCCCTGTGCTGAGAGGCACCAGACTAGCTCTGGGGAGAGTACATGGCTAGCCCTCAGGAGAGTAGCCCAAAGAAAACTGAGTGCTGAACAGGGAAAAAAGCGATATTGTCACCCTTCCGCTGTTGCAGCCAGCAAGACAAGAAAAACTAGCTTAGCAAGATTGAAAACAGCAAGTTTTTTTTCTAATAATTTTTCATTATTTTTATCTTTTTTTACATCTCAACTCCTCTTGCTTCTCGTTACATCTTTCTTGCTTTATTCCTTCTTCCTTTCTTTCCAATTTTAACTCTTTTTCCTTCCTCTTTTTTCTCTTCCTTCTTTTTTCATTTTCTCCTCTTTTCTCTTTTTAAATACTCACAAATGAGAGAAAAAATAAGAAAAGAAGAAGAAGAAGAAGAAGAAGAAGAAGAAGAAGAAGAAGAAGAAACCTGGAACTCCGGAAAAAAAAAGAAAGACTTGGTCCCAAAGAGGGGACATTTCAACAACTGAGACAATCAAGCTGTGAACACCAGTATACCTGAAGGAGACATCACCACTGAATCGCACAGGTATTCTACAACAGAAGTTCACAAAATAAACCCAGGGAGCCAGAACAGATCAATTTAAGAAGCTGAGGCTAACAAGAGCAGTCTCACAAACAATGGGAAGACAAAGAAACAATCCCCAAATGAAAAGAAAGGACGAAGCCCCAGAAAAAATGCTAAATGAAACTGAGGCAACAACTATCAGATATTGAGTTCAAAGCAATGGTTGTCAGGAAGCTCAATGAACTCTCAATGAGCTACCAGAAACTACAGGAAAGCTACAATGAACTCACTGCAAAATATATCAACATGAAAAAGGAAATAGAAAGTATCAACAGGGGCAAAGAGGAAATGAAAAATACAATTTCTGAACTGAAGAGCACAGTGGAAGGAATCAAAAGCAGAACTGATGAAGCAGAAGATCGGATCAGCAAGTTGGAGGACAAAGTAGAAAAAAAAAAACACCCAGAAAGAGCAAGAAAAGGAAAAGAGGCTCAGAAAGAATGAACACGGATTAAGAGAAATGCAAGACAATACGAACCATAATAATATCCCTATAATAGGGATACCAGAAGGAGAAAAAGAAGAGCAAGGGATGGAAAACCTATTTGAAAAAGTAATGATGCAAAACTTCCCTAATTTGATGAGACAAAAATTCATACAAATCCAGGAATCACAGAGAATCCCAATCAAGAGGAACCCAGAGGCCCACTTCAAGACACATCAGAATTCAAATGGCAAAATTCCAAGACAAAGAGAGAATCCTAAAGGCAGCAAGGGAGAAAAAGGAAGTAACATATAAGAGAGCCCCGATAAGTTTAGCAGCTGACTTCTCAATGGAAACATTCCAAGCCAGAACAGAATGGCAAGAAATATTCCAAGTAATGGGAACCAAAGGCTTGCAACCAGGACTACTTTACCCAGCAAGGCTTTCAATCAAGATAGAAGGCCAAATAAGGAGCTTCCCAGACAAAATAAGTCTAAAAGAATTCAACTCTACCAAACCAGTCCTGCCAGAGATGCTAAAGGGACTGCTTTAAGGAAAGGAATGAAGGAAGAGATAGATAGAGAGAGAGAGAGAGAGAGAGAGAGAGAGAGAGAGAGAGAGAGAGGGAGAGAGAGAGGGAGAGAAACACAGGTACAAAAATAACAATGAATAAGTACCGATCAATAATAACCTTAAACATAAATGGATTAAATGCTCCAATCAAAAGGCATAGAGTAGCTAAATGGATAAGACAGCATGACCCACACATATGCTGCCTACAAGAGATCCACCTCAGGAAAAAAGACCTACACAGACTCAAAGTGAAGGACTGGAAACAAATTTTCCAAGCAAATGGATAGGGAAAAAAAAAACGGGGTAGCAATACTCATATCAGACAAAATAGACTTCAAAAGAAGAGCCATAAAGAGAGACCCAGAAGGTCACTTCATAATACTCAAGGGAAGAATCCACCAAGAAGATATAAACATTGTAAATATATATGCACCCAACATAGGAGCACCTAAATACATCAAGGAAATCTTAGAGGACTTCTAGAAAGATATTGACAAAAACACAATTATAGTAGGGGATTTTAAAACCCCATTGTCAAAAAATGGACAGATCTTCCAAACAAAATATCAACAAAGATATTGTGGCATTGAACAACACTCTAAATGAAATGGACTTAACTCATATATATATAGAGCCCTTCATCCTAAAGAAACTAAATACACATTCTTATCACTGCACGTGGAATATTTTCAAAGACAGACCACATAATAGGACACAAAACAAGCCTCAACAAGTTCAAGAAAATTGAAATCATACCAAGCATTTTCTCTGACCAAAAGGGACTGAAACTAGAAACCGACCCAAGGGGAAAAACCCAAAGCACTCAAAATGATGGAGATTGAATAGCATGCTATTAAACAATGAATGGGTAAAGAATGAAATTAGGGAGGCAATAAAAAAGTTTCTGCAAACAAACAAAAATGAACTCACAATGACGCAAAACTTATGGGACACAGAGAAGGGAGTCATCAGAGGGAAGTTCATAGTGATACAGGCCTACCTAAAAAAGATAGAAACATCTCAAACAAACAATTTAACCCTACACCTACAAGAAGTGGAGGAACAGCAACAAGACAGCCCAGAGCAAGTAGAAGAAAGGAAATAACCAAGATCAGAGCAGAATTAAATGACATAGAGACTAAAAGCACAATTCTAATGATCAAAGAATCCAGGAGCTGGTTCTTTGAAAAGGTAAATAAAATTGAGAAGCGTTCAAGCAGGGTCATCAAGAAAAAAAGAGAGATGACCCAAATAAACACAATCAGAAATGAAAGAGGAGCGATTACAACTGACACCACAGAAATACAAAGGATTGTAAGAAATTACTGGGAAGAACTGCATGCCAAGAAATTTGAAAACCTAGGTGAAATGGACAAGTTACTAGAAAAATATAATCTTCCAAACTGAATGAAGAAGCAGCAGAAAGCCTGATCAGAC